>JAJJMB010014240.1:0-22360 GCA_023531105.1 Papaver atlanticum
CATCAAAACAACTCACAACTACTCAATAAAAATCAATTTTTCTTTTAAGTTCTATGCAAATAATCATGTAAAATAATTGCAATAAATAATTAAAATAGAACTATACCACTTTTCATGGAACAATGGCTTCCTCCGTCGCCTCGGCAAAGGGGCTTAGCTCCTCATATTAATCGTGTTCTCAAAATACATGTTTATGGCTCAAAAATTGATTACAAGGGAGAAAAGGGTATACTGTAGTCGCTGAAAGTCTAATACAGCGGATGGAATCGTTGCTGAAGAGCTTCGGTGACTGCAGGATGATGCGACCGTAACTCGTTTTCACTGAAAATAAGTCTGTCTCTGCAACTTACTTTTTCCGCTGTTCTGTGTTCTTCGTCTTCTCCGGCAACAGCAGCAGCAGCAGAACCCGATCCTCTTCTAATGATTTTTCTGGATTCTCTAAGGCTCTAAACTTTCCCCTAAGGTCTTGGTTTGTACTTAGCAGCTTCTTGGAAATGGGTTACCCCTTATCCAAAGTGAGAGTCCGAATAGCAAATGTCCTCCCAGGAGCCTTTAACAACTTTTTGAGCCAATTTTTCCGCAAAAGCCAATTTTTCCAAAAACACCTACAAGGGATTAAAATACCAAAATTAGTACAAAAATGGGTACTAACACTATACATAAAAGAGATGAAAATAGACACATAAATGCGTCTATCACACAGCATTTCATTTTTGTTTTAATTATTTCGATGGGTTTTGATTGTTGGTAGGATTTGGTTCTGTGACAATCCTTTATTTAAGAATAGGTTTGAATTTGTTTTTCTAATTTATATTGTATCCATCTGTGAAGGAAGATTTTAGTGTTATGTTCTGCTTTCATTTGATTCAGTGACAATCCTTGTTTGCAATAAAAACTTATTAGGGGATTCCATATACTGATTTGTCTACAAACCCCTATTCTTCTTCTTTTTTTGATTCAAAAGAAGTTTTATTGATTAGGCAGGTAAGATAAAGGAAATATCCTTGATATCTTCCTCTAACTGACTACAAATAAAGTATGGAGGTATATCCTCCCATAAGTCATTCACCTTATACTTCCTAGAGTGTTTAGCTAAAGTATCAGCCACTTGATTGCACTCTCTTATTACATGCCTCGCTTTCAATGATTTAATATTATTAAGATAAAACTTAAAAGAAGCATCAAAGTTAATAGTGACATAAGGTGCAGTCGGTGGTTGCCAGTAATATGTTCCTTGATGAAGGAATTGTAGTGTTGGCTATCAAAGCACTAGAGATATCATCTTTGATAGTTTGCTTTAGACTTTGAGCTCTTCTGATGCAGGAAATTGGATTTGGTTTTGTCTTCTCAAAAACTGCTTTACACCTTTCCTTCCAAAACTTCCCATAAAGCACAGGACATTTGAATAATCCAATCTTCATTAGCAGAAGAATGAGTGTTAAACCAGATAATAAGTTAGTAACCCAGTTTTGTACCCCATTAACTTGATTCATAGAGCTCATACCACCTACAACAAAAGTACGAATAGCTCTTGTAAAGGGGCAAAACATTAGAAAATGTTCAGTTGTCTCCCAATCCTGCTGAAAAAAGTGACAGTAAGATACCTCTCCCCCAGCATGCCTTCTGAGTCTTTCACTTGTGGACACAGAGTCAGTGAGACACTTCCACAGGAATAACTTAATCTTAGCTGCAGTATTCATTTTCATATTCTTTCCTCAATCCCATAGTCTTGTTGTGAACTGAGTTTTAGCTCCAGATTTCACACTAAATAAGCCATTGTTTGTTAATGTCCAAACTAAGTTGTCCCGTGACTGCTGAGTAATTCTGATTTGAGTAATTCTGTCTGCTACTTCCGGTTGAAAAAGACCATAAACTATTTCTACTTTCCATGATTTTGTATCTGAATCTATAAGATCAGAAACAAGTTTGTAGTCTTGTGGGTTTAGAGTTGTACCAGCCGCTGGTTTGATTAGATCTTCAATGGCTATGAACAATTTGTCCAGCCAGATATGAATGCTTTTGCCATCCCCAACTTTCCAGAAACTGTATCTTTTGATAAAATCAACAGTGCTATACAAACTCTTCCATCCCAAGTGACATTTTTATTTTCATGAGCATGAAGTAGAGAAGAATTAGGAAAATGCTTAGCTTTTAAAGCTCTAGCCCTAGTTGGTTTTCCTGCTTACATAATATCCAAGCCGATCTTGCCAGTAAATCTATATTAAAGCTCTTTAGATCTCTGAAACAAAGTCCCCCAGAATCTTTGTCCTTGCATAAATTTCTCCATGCTGTGATAATTATACCCTTTCCAGATTCTTTGTTCCACCAGAATAGTCTTTGGAATCTTTTTAGTTCTTCTATAGATTTATCTGGCAACTTAAAAGTGCCCATTTGGTGATCTGGCATTGCATTTAGAACATGTTTTACCAGTGTAGTCCTCCCTTAATGATTAATAAACTTACCATTCCATCTTTGTAACCTGTTTTTCATGTTTCTAACTAAAGAAGAAAAGGAACATGTCTTATTTCTGTTTATGAAAAGAGGAATACCCAAATACACTTCTTCCATACTCATGCTTTGAACTTTTAGTCTTCTAGGTAATAATCTGCAGTGCCTTGGATGTAGATTCTTGGAGTAATAAACTGCATATTTCTGTAGATTTATCTGTTGACCTGAGCTCGCACTGAATTCCTGAATTACATCTAATAAGTTGTTCACATTATGAATGTTTTCTCTTGTGAACAGCAGACAATCATCTTCAAATAAAAGATGTGTTACTCGAGGGGCTGCTCTGCAAACCCCTCTTTGTCTAAAAAATTAAAAATGGTTACATTAGCATTATCCATTGTGGTGCGGCTGAACAAGTGAAAAAGATTTTGGTGAACTCGAGGCCGATATTTTGTAACTCGAGTATGATGTCCGACATACTTATTTAGTAGTTTTCCCTGAACTATCTCGTTGTCTTATAATGTATATAGTTGTATCATTGGGAAATCATCAGAACTTGAGAGATCATTGTTGGCTCATTTATTTTTCCTTCACTTTATGCTAAATATAAAAGATTTAATTCATTTTGGTAGCTTCTTTGTAATAATACCGTTAACAGATCCAATTCATTCTAGTTGAACAAATTTTGATGATCAATTTTTATGTCAATGTTTCATGATAATTTTTTTTTTTTTTAATTCTTATGAAATCCCCAGTTATGTTTGTAGGTTAAAAGTAATGGCAGCCGAGGGGTATGCGCAGAAACATCCCGAGGAGAAGCGGCAGAAGCGTAGTACACATCCCAATAAAAGGAAACGAGCCGAAAAAGAAGGGGAGGTCGTGGAAGATAGGTAAATAGGTTGTTCATGGATCTTTATATGGTTTTTGTAGTTCAGATTAGCTAGCAAGGTTATTTTGCACTCGTCTTACTAATATAACGAGAACTCAATGAGTTGGCCTTACACTGATTCCCTCTGGTTGAATAAAATTTGATGATTAAATTTTATGTCAATGTTTCTTGCGATTTTTTTTTTTGAATTGTTATGAAATCCACGGTAATGATTGTAGGTTAGATGTAATGGCTTCTGGGAAGCGTCCATCCGAGGGAAATGCGCAGAAACATCCCGAGGAGAAGGGGGGGAAAAGAGTAGTAAACATCCCAGGAAAAGGAAAAACCTCGAAAAAGAAGGGGAAGTCCAAGAAAAGGATCTGGAGGTCGTGGAGGACAGGTAAATAGGTTATTCATGGTCCTCATTGTTGTAATTTCAGCTTCATAATCATCATGCTTTATGCTTAAACAAGATTATAAGAACCCTTATGCTGAAAACAAACCATAACCCTAGTCTTATCATTCTCAACAACATCTTTAAGGCTACACAGAACAGTCAAGTAATAACTTTTAGCTAAACATAGTCACCATATCAGCACAACAACATGAAACATAACAGTACAAGTTAAGAAGATAGAAATATAAGCATATCAAACAGAAACAAGAACATGACTTAGCTTCTACTTCTATTTCCTCTCATTCCTTATATGGATTAATTGCTGAAAACAGATATCTATAAGAGGCTAGAAGAGAGCTTAGTCATAGACTATGTGTCAACCAACCTGTCCATCATTAGTTGGTTGACACCTCACTAGGTGAGTCATAGGACAACTAAGCAGCTAACTGTAATCCAGCTTAGCACTAATCCGAATTAACCAAAACATGATTACCTTAAGCCAAGAAATATTTGTTGCTAAACCAACATTAAGTCTAACACTCATTACTTAAGTGTCCATTACTTGCATCTTTTTCAAATTTTCTTGTTTTTTTTTTTTTTTTTTTTTGTTATGGTGTTCTGCAGTAGGTATTTGTACCCCAGAAAGTTCAGGCAGACGCCCATTCATATTTCAAACTACTCGAGCTTACACACACTTAGAGATGTGCGAGATCCGTTGTCTGAATCTGAGCTAGCACAGGTCAGGAAAACAGCAATTGACCATCTCCTCGACGTTCCGGACGAACAAAGATGGTCGACTGCTCTTTACTACTATTTAATGTCTAGGCTGATATGTGTAGAACCAGAAAAAAAACTGGAAGGTGAGGTATGGTTCAGTGTTGAAGGGAGAGACTTGTGTTTTTGCAAGGAAGACTTCGAGGCAGTTACGGGTCCTTCTTTCAAGCAGTCGGGTGAAGAATTTGATAGTAAAAAGGTGGTGTTGAACCTCAGGCGGAAGCATTTTGGAAGTTATGAGAAAGTTGTAGGAGGGGATTTGGATGACTTCCTTTTATTCATCACGAAACCCATGGGAGGTGCTGAGCGTAAACCCATAATGTTGGTCACAAAGAATGAACGTTCCCCGACCTTTAAAGGGAAGAAACCGATTGAATGTCCAGCTGGCGATAGGGTGAAAGTGGCCTTGTTACTCATTCTGCATGTATTCGTATCTGGGCGCCAACTCAAACACCAGGTTTATAAAGAATACTGGCCTTTGGTTGAAAACCTGGAGCATTTCAACACAGTCCCATGGGGTGGGAAATCATATGCCCTCACTTTTGAGAAACCGCAGAAAGCAATTTCATATCAAGACGGTAAAAAAAGGCCTTCAAAGTCGTGTTCTCTCAAGCCACGGGGGATTCCACAAGCGTTGTTGGTAAGAGCGATCTTCAAATTTTATGCATTCAAAACACATTAAGTGATTGTCGTTGTTTCAATATTTATTTGTATGTATTATAGGTCTGGATGCTGAAGCTCTTCCCGCATTTGCTTGATAAGTACGGAAAGGAGTTAGCTAGTAAACGACCGCGCCACCTTTTGCTTACGGAGGTGTTGTGCGAGAAAGTAATTACCTACAATAACTTTTGTGACGACATTAATGGAGTAGTCTTTAGTGAAGACATCTTGCATAAAATCCGTGCGGCAGGTGAAGAGTTGCGTGAGGCTGCATGGGAGGAAGCTGTGTCGGAAAATAATGATTTGGAGGATGCTTCGGCGGATGGTCCCCATGATGATCATTATGATCAAGCCATGGATTCTTCTAATGACACTAGACATGTTGATCAGGAGGTTCCATAGCAAAACGGAGTGGAAATGGGAGCAGGTGATGCAGGACGTGGTTCCCACCTCGGTGTTGGAGTGTCACCTGAATTTCTAAATAATTTGATGGAAAAGGTGATGAAAGAAGAGATAAACAGGATGGGGGAGATGATAGGTGGAGTTTCCGAGAAGATGACTCAGTTGTTCAATTAACAGGAACAGAGAATCGGGTCGGTGGAATCGATGGTCCGCCAATTACAAAAAACAATTGTGAGTGATTTTGCGAATTATCTTGATCTTTGTGTGACTTGTATAAATGTTTGCCTGAGATTATATTGTTTTGGTATAACAGGGTGCTCCTCCGGAGAATAATACATGAGGTAGTTCGGAATCTGCTGGAACTAGCAAGAACGGCGCTTCTCGCATTGTCGAGTCCAATGAAGAGGATCGTGGTTTAGGACCTACCCGCAACAAGGAAGATGAGCTGGTGGACAAAGTTGAGGAAGAGAAAGAGGATGTTAAGGCTAATTTAGATCATCCGGTGGAAGAGATGCTTAAAGACAAAGGTTTATCAGAGGAAAAGGATGATGACACTGGAAGTGTCATTGACAGTATGGCTGAAGAGTATGGTATAGAGGAAGAGAATGATGAGATGCTTATAGTCAACGATTTATCTGAGGAAGAGGATCACACAGGTGAGAGTTTGGTCGATAACAATGGTTTTGACACTGTTAAGGCCAATGTAGAGGATCCTAGAACAGAAACTGCACACAACCATCGAGATGATTAAAAGAATGTTCAAGACATAGTCTTATCTGAGGAAAGGGATGATGATGCAGAAATTCATATGGGAAGTAGCGCTAAGCCGGATGAAGATCACGGTGTAGCCGATGATGGTTTAGTCGATGGTTCACCTGTTAATAAAGATAGATATATTACTCCTCCAATGAAAACTCGTGGAACGCTTGAAAATCTACCTCCGAATGTCGCTGACATTAATGAATCCGTGGTTCGTGAGGGCATTAAGATCAAGTCATTGGCATAAATTGAAACTCCGGAGTTTGTTGTCAACATTCCCATTGTCAACAAGAAGAATGTACAACAAAATAAGTGTCCGGTCAAGAAAACAAAGAAAGGTGTATCCTCTGAATCGCATCATTTCGAAACTTTCCGAAGCCGATTGCTAATTTAGCAAGATGATATAATTTGTCTGACGGATTTTTTAATCACAGAGTGAGTGTTTAACGATTCCTGGGCATATCATTGATTCTATTGGCTAGTGCTTGTTGATTATGAGAGTAGATCTTATATCGTGTTGTATTCATTGTTTGTTTGGCACAACACGGATGCGGGCCAATCCGGATTGACATGTGCTGACTTTAAACAACTGTTGGACGCAAACGGGATGTTAGAATGTGTAGTATGTTGGCAACAAGAGTTGCATCAAACTTCAACGTTAAAATTTGAATTTTCTGGTTTTATGATAACAGTAATTATGGTGCTTCAATTGATCTTTTTTGGGTCGTCATGAAGCATTTCAACGACATGTTGGCGCTAATGAGGAGGTATGTCCACTCAACCGGTGGTAAATGGACAACCATCGACAGTTATTTTGAGGTATGCCATGTGTAATTATTTTTCATTTCATCAATTTAATGTTTTATTTTGAGATATGATAGATGTATGCCGATAACATGCCGGGCAATTTTCTGGACATTTTTTTGTTGATTATCTGCACATCATAGTGTTTTTATTTTACTAAGACCGTATGTGCGAAATTGGATACCATAAATTATTCAGTAGTTCTTAAATTCTTTATTATAACTATAACCTTTCATGTTGTTAAATAGACATTTACTAGGTCCGAGCCCAAAAAAAATGATAAGATAGAAGAATATAGAAGCGGCACATTACCTAAACCTAACGGGACGGGTAAACCATAGAAGGATGTCGAAACAGTATATGGTGTGGTCCATGTGAAAGATATGAAACACTGGGTTGCGATACGTATACTTTTGAAACAAGAATTAATTGTTATATATGATTCCTTAAGACCGAGAGGTGACACAGAGAGATTCCCTGAACCGGTCAGAAATATTTGCGCTGCATTGCTTGCTCGGACGGATCGTGGTGAATGGCGCATGAAGTTCCATGAAAATTTCCCTCAACCGGACCCTGGGTTACCACTCTTTACTTGATGTGTTTTGTTTTAAAGTTCGATAGTTTTCCAGAACTGATGCTGAGTAATATCTGATGTGTATTCCATTTATGCATATATGAGTGTCTCGTGTGGAGTATATGCCTTGAAGGCTATTGAGTGTCTAATTAGGAGTGTTGAACTGTCGAGTATCAGCGTATCTGAAATTCTTCAATATCGGAGCGAAATGGCTGTACAACTGCACATCCAAAAGTTCGTGGAGGTAGTTATACCCAAGTCGTAAATAATTAGACGGGTATGGACTATTTTTTCCCCTCTGTCTGAATTGACGTGTTTTTTTGTTCGTGTAGATCTCGTGTGGTTTGGGGACAAAGCAAAATTTGGAGAATTTTGAAGAGGGGAAATCTTGTTCCAAGGAAGAGCGCAGTGAAGGTGAGATATTGTCAGGAGAACAAGTGGTTTGTGATAATGATAAACTCGTGGAAGATATACCTAACAGGATGCCAGATACTAGTTCTCAAAATGTGGGGCCTCTTCCCAAGAAGCAAAAGACTAAGAAAGATAGGGATCTTGAAAAATTAGGAGTAGCGAGTGACGTGAACAATGGTTTGTATGGTAGAGGACAAATGAACAAACAATGAAGGAGCCTCATTACAGGTTGTAATCTTGGCCTGCTTTTTGTTCATTTTTTGTTTTCATGTAGCTGAACTTGTCTCTTGCTATGTGATGATCCTTCTTCAAAAGATAACATGTACATAACTTAAAACATGGTGAACTGCAGTTCTGTTGACCTTGTAGTTTTCCTCTTCCTACAGTTTTACAGTTTTAGACCTTTTGCTTATTTTGAGCCAATCCATAGTTGACAGCCTATTGAGTTCCAATTTAATTCAAGGGTAGAATGAGGTACGATTTTGGGGAAGTCTGACTATATCAGAGGTGTAGAAAGATTATTTACCTAGTATTCAGATTATTTACCTACTAAGGAGATAGGTTTGAGAGCTAAGAAGGTATCTATTAGAAAGCTTTTGATGTCATATGGTTTAGTCACAATCAATCTATGGTTTAGAAAGCTTTTAATATACCTAAGCAAGCTAATCAGGCAGCATTTGAATTAGTCAACATAACTAATGCAAATGCAACCTGTACGAATAGCTACTATCCCCCTAGTTGTTTATTTGACATTCTTAACTTTGATAGGATTTCTGCCGATAGGAAGCGTCAGGTCCATATCTTGTAATCCTCTTTTTGCGTATCAAATATATATATATATATATATGGTTTAGTCAAGAATAATTAATGGTTTAGTCAGTCCCGTGAGTGTTGTTAAAAACGAAAATTGATTTATGGTTTAGTCAATTTTAGTCCACAACCTAACCAAAATTGATTTATATTTTAAGGAGTGCACATTATCCATACTAGTAATTTTTCTACTTTATTTTTACAATGTTTTTTCTTTTCTTTTTAGGATTATTCTTTTGGTATTTGTCATGATTTCCAGATACCGGAGTCAAGGACACTCAACCAAATTTATGCATTTTCAATGAGAAAACAAAACTTGCAGGGGATAAGACACATTTGCACAAGAATTTTGACCTTTACCAAACTTTTCTGCATATGCAACGAGATAAGTCATAACTGACGTAGTCAAAACTAGCTTGAGGAAGGTATCAAACGAACAATAAATTAAAAAAAATAAAAACAACAACAATTTTATAAAGAAATAAGATACGGAGACGAGAGTTGAAGCCAGGATAGAACCCGGGTCATGATATTAATACCTAAATTTATGACACTGATGAAACTGGTTGCCAGATAGACTTCAAGTTACCTCATAGTATCCTCATAGTACCCTTAGATTCGAGTCATATAATTTTATTTTTCTTGTTTTTACTCACTTCTTTTTGTAATGCAACGAGATACGTCATAATTGACCTAGCCAAAATTAGCTTGACGAAATTATCAAACAAACAATAATAAAAAAAAAAATTAAAAAAAAAAAAAGAGATGGAGAAGAGACTCGATCCCAGGACAGGACCTCAGCCACGCCCTGATCCATGTGAAGGATTGCACATTCCCCATGAAATAGTAATACCAACTTTGATAGGTGTCAATGACATTTGTGCAAGGACTCATGACATCTGTAGTACCAAATCTTTGACGAAGACTAGAATTCTCTTCTCTCAATGTTTGTGTGTAACTCGAAGTGAGTAAAAAAAAAAAAAAAGTACAGGACTCAAATCTAAGGTGTAATCCGCCTATGAGGTAACTTAGAGCCTATCTGGCAACCAGTGTAAATAGTATCATCACCTGTGAACAATAATGTCACTGACATTAATCAGAGTATTCATCAATGGTTAGGATCCGTTTGGTGAAGATGGACGGTGCATTTTCATATAAGGAATGCCTATTAGTGACGCGACCATTGGGTAAAAAAAAATTATTCCGCTAAAAAAAAAACCGGTTTGTACACTTTCTTATAACGGTTGATATTTTGAAGCACCAAAAGGCATGAAAATGCCAACAGGCGTTATCAACCGAATAGATTTTGAAACAACAAAAGGGATGAGAATGCCAACTGGTGTTATGCGAGGGGACACATATTGCACCAATTGGATGTCTATATAAGGTTTACTCATGTCTACATTCTACAATAACAAAATCCTTAATGCTTATAAAAAAATTTGAAAATCTTTCATTAGTAGTAGTTATGGATAAGTTGCCGGATGAATTAACTACGGACATACTACACTGCCTCCTAACAAAAACTGTTTTGGAAAGAAAATTCGTGTGCAAAGGATGGAAGACTTCCCTTTGGGGAAAAAGAATTGGTCTCCTTTTCGGTTTAACACCAACAGCGGGGGAAGATAATGTTACCCGACTCTTCTACAGAGAAAAAATTATCGAGGAAGATTTCAAAGAGATTTTAAAAGATAACAGTTATGGCTGGGGCGGAGCCTATAAAACGACTTCACACCAATTGTCGGATCTTGCAACGGTCTGGTATGTTTTTATGTTTCACACCACCACATACACGATCCTATTTATATTATGAATCCAACAACGGGTGAGCACCTGCATCTTCCACAAATATGCGATCCTAGACCAGCGCCAGATATTGGTTGGAGTCCGCGAAATGTAATAGGGGGATTCGGCTACTGTCAATGTAACGGTCAATACAAGGTAGTTCGAATTCACGTGGATGGTGATGTGGAAGTACACACGCAAGGGGACAGAAGGGGATGGAGGAACATCAGGAAAATTCCTTATACTTTCTGGGATTCAGGTGTATATGCACATGGGTGTATTTTTTGGATAAATCAATGTCAGGGGAATATTCATATTGTATCTTTCAATTTGGACACTGAGGCGTTCCATTCACATATGCCACCCCCGCATCAGATTCCCGGAAGTAAATATCTGTTAGGTTCTCAGGCGCCAACACTTGGGATGGTCTTGTTTGGAATTCAACTTTTATTTTACTACAATTATGAGGGGCGATGGTCTTGTGGAGATGATCCCTTGTTTGATTTCTGGGCACCCATTTCCGACAAGAATATTCATGGCTGGGCACCTGGCGGGGAATGAAATTGGAATTTTGAGAGGAGCATTCTCTTGGAAGGGCCTGGGTAACTATTATGGTCTCCTTATACGCCGATAGCCTTGGGAAATAATGACGACATCCTATTCCAAAACCACAAATGTTTAACGTGTTACGATACACACACCAGAACCTTGACAAAAATTGCGGGGAGACCGTGGAGGATAAATGTCATAGTTATTCCTCACATGCGGAGCGCCGTCTCGTTGAAGAATTTCTGAGGACACGCGGAAATGTATACTCACGATGTCCATGCCACTAATACAATCCTTGGGTGAAACATGTAGTGTGTTTTTGTTTTGTTTTTTCATTAAACATGTAATATGATATATTTTTATTTAAGGTTGGGAGTGTTTTTCTTTAAATATATATTTGCTCCAAATAAGTTAATATACTCAGAAAACTTGACAAGCCCCTTGTGCAATTTGGGTACACAATCTCTGTAACAATTTCATGCGAATTTCATTCCCTAGCGGAATGAAGATGTGTTTCCTTAAAAACCGACTGGGGTATTTTATAATAGTCACTTTTTTTTTTGAAGGAAGAGGTGAACCGTATTTTATAATAGTCACTTTCAAGTTTTTAAGCATACATAACAGCCAACATGTTCACATCACCCTAAAACAGCCCATAGAAATATGGAATTGAGAGCCCAAGCGTACAAAGCCCTGTTCCTAAAATGGTAATCAAATCTCACTTCACTCACCTATTGGCATACTCACAGGGACAGACGAGAGTTGCATTGCAACCATCAAATAAAATTTAACTTAACAAGGGATTATGAACACTTTGCTTATTTGGAGAATATTAGACTTTGATTGCATCCGTTTGATTACTTATCGGGGAAGGTATTGGCATAATGACCTTACTTGTGACAATTTGAACAAGATCATGTCCCTTTAGATGTAGCATGTCTTCCATAAGCAGACCGAATTCGACCACCCCTTGGACGACCAGGACCTCTTCCTGTATTGGGATGCAAAACTCGTAAGTAGATTCAGGTTTGTTTACTCTTTACCAGATTTTTTTTCTCACTTAACCTAAATCGTGCTTTTAGTTATAGGGTTTTTCTAGTCTTTCCTTGACTGACTGCAGAGATGATTTTGCCTGAAATCAAAGAGTTTGTATCGTGTAATTGTAAAAATGGTTAATTTCAGTTAGGTTTAGTTCATATTATCACCGATCTACAAGATTTCGTGGTTAAAGTTGGTGTTTCAGTTGAGGTAAGTCAAAAAAAAATCCCTAATTACTTAATTTAATTTGAGGGTTTTCGTTTTTGTTGCTTTTAATGATATGAATGAGTGAAATTCTTTGCAGAAATAGTAGTTTAGTGTTGTTTTATGTCAAAAATTGGTACAGAGTTACAGTAATTTAGTGATGGGTGAGAGTTATTGTGGTCCTATATAATTGTATGAACTGTTTAGGATAGTTGCAGAGGGTACATAAGATTCTAATTGCTTTTGGTGGTTGTATGTAATTAAATGGCGGTACAATGAATGATTTATTTAGATACTATCCCACTAAAGGTAGTTATGTTGTCGGAAAAAGTGCAAGGGCTGAGCATCCTAACATGGAGAAGATGCCTGACTATAGACCTGAAGAAGACTTGGATTTTCTGCCCATTTTGGACCCAAATAAAACTACTACTAAGGCCATTCAAGTTGAGTCAAGCACATCTGAAAGTCAAGCATCCACTATTGTTGTTCCCAATGAAGTGATGTCACAGCTAGATGATGAAGATATATTTGAATGTATGTACAATGAAAGCAACTCAGCAAAGGAGACAGAGAATGTTGATGACTTTCCTGATGAACCAGATAAGAGTGATGATGAAGAACTTCTTTATGAACCTGAGATTGATGACGATGAAGAGATCAACCTCACTTTTCAGATTCAAGCAACACTAGAGTCAGCTGAAGAATTCAAGGAATATGTTGTAGAAACTGACAACATAGATGGAGATAACAAGTTGACTGAAGGTCAAGAATTTGTTGAGAAACTGTTTGTTGGGCAGCAATGGTTGAGTAAAGAACATTGTAGGGACTATTTGAAGGATCTAGCACTTGACCTGAACCATTCCATTATTCAAATGAGAAACAACAAAAAGCAGCAAGAATACAAATGCAAAGATGAGACTTGTCCATTGAGGGTTTCCTGCTCTGTACTTTTTGATAAGCAAACATTTGAATGCAAAAAAGGTTAGTAATTGGTTAATGTAAGATGTCCAGTTATATTTGTTTAATGTATCTTATCTAGTTCAGTCCTGGGCATAATATAACTTGTATACTAACTAAAGTTTATGTGTGTTGTTTGAATTTTCAGGTCATTTCATCCACACTTGTGAGGCAATTCATGGTCTCAAGCATCCATTGGCCAATGCAATATTGGTATCCAAGGTGATGCTTGAATCTTTCAAAGAACATCCAAGCTACATGCCCAGGGACTTCATGACTGAGGTAAAGAAGAATCACAAGGTTGATATTTCATATTATACTTCCTGGCATGCTTATCACCTGTGTAATGAGAATATTTTTGGTAGTTATGAGGAAGGGTATTCATTGCTTCCTACATTATGTGACCAACTTCTGAAGGACAATCCCACAAACATTGTTAATTTAAAAACAGACCATGTAACTAAAAAGTTTGTGTCACTGTGTGTGGCATATATGTGTCATTAGATGGTTTTGTGAAGTCTGCAAGACCTATTCTAGGACTAGATGGATGCCACTTGACTGGAAAATATGGCGGTACTTTGTTGGCCATCACATGTCTTGATGGCAACAATGGTATTTTTCCCATTACTATATATATCTGTCAGTCAGAGTGTAAGGAAGAATGGATACATTTTCTAAGTCTAGTGGCTGAGGAATTGAAGGCACATCCAAGGGCTTTGACTTTTATAAGTGACAGGCAGAAGGGGTTGATTGAAGGTGTTGCTGTAAATTTTAGTGATAGAAATCACTATCATAAGTACTGCTTTAGACATCTTTACAAGAACTTTAAGAAGCTGCATCCTGGCAAGAACCTTGAGTTTATGGCATGGACAACAACAAGGTCATTTAGTGAGGTAGGTCATAAAATTTGGATGGACAAACTTAACGAGGCAAAGGCATGTGCACCAGAGTGATTTGACAGAGAACAAGTTGAGACATGGGCAAGAGCTTACTTTGATAGTTCATCAAAGTGTGAGCATATTACATCAAATTTTTTTGAAGATTTTAATTCATGGATTCTTGATTTAAGGAAGATGCATGTATGTAAGTTAGTTCAGAAGTTTCATTTGCTTATGATGAGAATCTTCTATGATAGAGAACAAGTGGGTAAGAAGATGCCTGCTGATGGAGTGGTCCCTAGAGTGACAGATATTCTTAAGAAACACTTGTACTTCTGCGATGAGTTCACCATACAACCTTTATCTGATAATATTTGGCAAGTTTTTGACACAAATAAGGACATATCATGGGTGGTGAACCTGGAACAGCATACTTGCACCTGCAATTCATGGCAAGTATGTGGATTACCATGTGTGCATGCTATCTGTGCAAGTTTATGTGGCAGACCAAAAAGCTATAAAAGGTAACTTACATTTTTGTCAATTCAACTACTGAATTACAGTTAGGTATGTATGTTCTTACATGTATGTACATTTTTATGTCACATATTTGTTTGCAGGTATGTACATTCTTATATGCATGTTGACACATACAGAGATTTGTATGCTCCTCCAATCAAACCTCTAAATCACCAAGCTTTATGGGCCAAGGTAATCTTATTATGTAAATTTTTTAAATCTTTTTCTAAGATCTGGTACTAACATCTGACTTATGCAGAATCCAAGGGAGGTAAAGCCTCTTAAATGTGGTAGACCACCAGGTAGACCTAGATGCCAAAGAAGAAGGGATAGGGATGAAGGTGGTAATAGCAGAAAATACATGTGTGGTAAATGTTATGTGTATGGCCATAACATGAGCACTTGTGAAGGAGCTGCCGCCCAAGATCAACATCAAGGTATCTATAGGGCTTATTTGTGTATGTAATGTTGTTTTAGGCATATATTGTTTGGCTTATTTGTGCATGTGAGGCCTGATCCAGCTACTAGGCCACCATCACCTTCAACATCTGCAGATGAAACTAAAGCAGCACCAGTTCCAAGGAACACACCTAAAGACTAGAGGTGGTGGTATAAAGTGGAAAGGTGGAGCTACTCATGCACCTTCAACTAATACTGCACCATTTTCAATTGATCCTGCACAGTTTGTAATATTTACTTTACTTATTTCTGATAAGGGTAGTTATTTTGGGAAATCTCTTTCTTGTATCGTTATCGTTTCGTTTTTACATGACATACCGCGAATGATTGTGATTTAAATGGCCAACATAACCTTTATAAACCCGAAAAAAACGCGAAATATTTTTAGCTATAGCAAATTCACCGATCGGTGAAATGTTTACCGGTCGGGTGCCCATAGTCGTTGAACTGAACACCGATCGTTGGAATAAATACAGGTCGGTGAAAAGAATATCCACCGGTAATTTGTTCTTCTATCGAGATATATTTTACCTATCGGTGGACAATTTAGGTCTCTTCCCTAATTCCCCTAGGAAAATGGGTTTTGGGGAATTCCCAACCCTATAGGAGATGGCATGTCCCCTATTTAAGGGTACAAATCCCTCATTGGAGATGGTCTTAGTAGTGTCACTCTCATGCACAACTATTGCTGGTTTTCCAATACTATGTAAAATAATATGTAATGAGAATATTTTGGGTAGTTATGAGGAAGGGTATTCATTGCTTCCTGCATTATGTGTCTAACATCTGAAGGAAAATCCCACAAACATTGTTAAATTAAAAATAGACCATGTAACTAAAAAGTTTGTGTCACTGTGTGTGGCATATAAGGTGTCATTAGATGGTTTTGTGAAGTCTGCAAGACCTATTCTAGGACTAGATGGATGCCACTTGACTACAAAATATGGTGGTCGTTTGAAACTTTCCTCAAGATGGTTTTGACTATGTCAGTTATGACTTATGTCGGAAAGTTTGGTAATGGCCAAAATTCTTGGTCAAATGTGTCTTCTCTCGAATATGTCAGTTATGACTTATCTCGTTGTCGCACTACAAATAAAAGCGAGTAAAAACAAGAAAAAGAAAAGTGTTGGACTCGAAGATAAGGTGTTGTGGTGTAATTTGGAGCCAATCTGGCATCCAGTTTCACTAGGGTCATGATTTTCGATGACCGATGTCATTGACTTCACGGTATGTTCATCGACGGTTGAGGACATTTTGTTGAAGATGGACGGTGGGAACACAAGTCTCAACCCCTATAAATAGAAAAGTATGTGCCTTGTAGTGCTGTATCACTATTGGCCCCCCCCCCCCCTTCTTGGGCTGTAATGGAAAACTTTATTTAATGTCTAGACATCGAAACCAAACGTCATGGCACATTTGAAACTGTTTGCGAGATAGCCTCCAATTCATGTCATAGCAACTTAGATTTGATTCCTATTAGTAACTTAGATGGTTCTCTTGAATACTCTGTTTACAAATTAGGCGTTTTTTTTTAATTACCGTCTGTGAACTTATTAAGTCTGGCGATTTTATCCGCAAAGATTATACCGGTAGCTTCCCTGGTGATAC
Organism: Papaver atlanticum; assembly: GCA_023531105.1. Classification (NCBI taxonomy): domain Eukaryota; kingdom Viridiplantae; phylum Streptophyta; class Magnoliopsida; order Ranunculales; family Papaveraceae; genus Papaver; species Papaver atlanticum. The sequence continues at coordinate 16,905 of JAJJMB010014240.1, forward strand.
TTTTCCTCCGTTTTATCAACTTGTGTTGTCTATGTTATATGATTCAGTTATGGATTATCTCGTCTCACATGGTTATGCAGGCAAGTTTTGTAGTGGCCAAAATTCTTGTGCAACTTTGTCTCTTCTCACCTGCAAGTTTTGTTTTCTCATTGAAAAGGAACAATTTTGGTAGAATGATAATGATTCTGGCATATAAGTTTTCAAGGAAATGTGAGTATAAGTTTTCAAGGCGTATAGGTTGAATGTCACTTGTCAACAATACGCTACACCTAAACCACTATATAGCAAAGGCGTATAAGTTTTCAAGGAAATGTGAGTCAGGTACACACAAATTTTTAGAGAGAGCGTTCCAGTATTCGTCAAAGATTTGGTACTACAAATGTCATGAGACCTTGCTCTCTTTCTGAGGTTCTAGGAAGAGACTCCACTGAGCAACCCCTTGTCAAAGTGTGCAAATCATTAAAAACATCAAAAATTTCCTTCCGGTGTCACAGACATGAAAATAAAAGTAATGACACTACTAAAGAATAAGATGCTTTTGCAGACAAAAGTTCACTTAAGAAGCATACGAGTACAGTCTTAATTAGCATTGAAATCCCTAATAGACATTTCAATCATACTTTTTCACATAAGAAGACACATATCACAGAAGAAGAAGAAAACAAAAGGAAGAAACCTCAAACTACTAGATCTAGCAATGGAATTCTTGTCTTTTCATTATTCAAAAACATTTATACGTACTGTGAAGGTTAAAACGACATTTTATTTTCACACTTGAAGATGCTGGAAGTGCTATAAGCTTCTCTATGGACCGAAACACATCCATAATATTATGGACCGAAACACATCCATAACTTTGCCGGGTGTCATTGCCGTTAAAAATTTCTTATGTTGTCACGACATTAGGACCGAAATTCCTGACACTGGTGTAGTTTGGAGCCAATATGGCAACCAGTTTCACTAGGGTCATGATTTTCTATGACCAATGTCAATGACTTCACGGTATATTCATCGACGGTTGGGGACATTTTGTTGAAGATGGACGGTGGAAACACAAGTCTCAACCCCTATAAATAGAAAAGTATGTGCCTTGTTTCCCGATAACTCATCTCTATCCATTAGCTAGGGTTTACTGTTTTGTTTCCTACCATTTGAGCCGATAATTGAAATTGTAAAGGGGGATTTTAATCGAAATTGCTGATTTCATCAATCAATGGTGAAGCGGAAAACATCACAATCGTAAGTTGATTCAGATTTGTTTACTCTTGTAATTTGCTGGTATAAAGTTGTCCGAGTGATTTAATGTTGTTTGAATGATTGAATGATGGTTGGACTCTAATTGAAGTCATGAATTTCTTATTAGTAAATATTTATGTTGGATTAAATGATTGAATTTGTTAATAGTAAGTGTGAAGTGAAGTGTTAAATACTGATTTTCAGATCTAATCGAATGAGTACCCATGATTAAATGATTGAATTTGTGGTTTTTTTATATTGGATCTCTTTTTTTGTCTACTTGAACTAAAAAAAGTGAATCTGTTGACTTTGTTTTGTAAAAAGTATGTTAGAATGGGAGGACCACTTTAATTCGATATTCTTGTATGTAAACAACACATGGGGGGCTTATGCTTTTGCAGTAGATTTTTTTTATTATCAGGAAAGTTGTTATTTGTTCACAAAATCTGTTTTGTTATTTATCAAAACACTCACGTGCATCCTACCTGAAAACCCAAAATCTGTTTCACATTTTGTTCGTACCCTTTCGTACAACAGTTACATAATAACCGAATAGATTTTGAAACACCAAAAGGCATGAAATGCCAATAGGTGTCTTGTGAGGGGACACGTATTGCACCCATGATGTCTATATAAAGTTTACTCATATATGCATTCTACAATAACAAAATCCTGAATGCTTTTAAATTCTTTTTTTTTTTGATTGAAAATCTTTCATCAATAGTGGCGATTGATAGGTTGCCGGATGAGTTGACTACAGAGGTACTACACCGCCTCCCAACAACAGAAAGTGTTCTGGAAAGCAAATCTGTATGTAAAGGATGGAGGATTGTCCTCGCGGGAAAAAGAATTGGTCTCCTTTTCGGTGTCACACCATGTATTTGGGAAGAGAACGTTACGAGACTCTTCTACAGGGAACAAATTAACGAGGAACGTTTGAACATGATGTTACTAGACAACAGTCATGACCCGGATGACAGAACCTATAAAATCCCTTCTCTCTGAATTGTGGGATATTGCAATGGTCTGGAATGTTTTTATGTTTCACACCACCACATACAAGATCTTGTTTATATTATGAATCCAACAACAGGTGAGCACTCCATCTGCCACAAATAGCACCAGGTCTAGTAACAATGTGGTATCATCTAAGCGTAATAGGGGGTTTCGGCTACTGTCAATGTACCGGTGAGTACAAGGTTGTTCGAATTCACTTGAATGGTAATGTGGAAGTACACACGCTAGGGGACATAAGGGGGTGGAGGAAAGTTGGGGTTATTCCTTACACTTTTTGGAAATCGGGTGTATACGCACATCGGTGTATTTTTTGGATAAATCAATCTGAGGGGAATATTAACATAGTGTCTTTCAATTTGGTAACCGAGACGTTCAAGCCACATTCGCCGCCCCCGCATCATATTCCTGGTAGTGAATCTCCGGTAGATCATATGCCATCACTTGGGATGGTCCTATTTGGAGTTAAACTTTTATTTTACTACAAACATCAGGAGGTTGAGTACCGGATGGATTTATGGGCACCCATTTCCGATGAGAATATGCATGCCTGGGGACCTGGAGGGGAATGACATTGGAATCTTAAGAATAACATTTTTTTGCGTAATGAACTATTATGGCCGACTTATTCGCCGATAGCCTTGGGTAGAAACAACGATATCCTATTGTGGAACCACCACCATTTAACGCATTACAATACACTCACCCGAACTTTGACAAGAATTTGGTGGGCACCGTGGTGGACAAAGATTGCAGTTATTCCCCACATGAGAATCGATGTCTCGTTGAAGAATTTTGGTGGAGAATCGGAAACATGTACTCACGAAGTCCATGCCACTAATAGTCCTTAGGTTATCTATGTAGTTTTTTGGCATAATTTATTCAGAAAACTTAATATGTAGTCATTTGTTTATTTTTCGTTTGATAACATTCCTCAAGCTAATTTGACTTGTCTCGTTGAATTACACAACCAGCGTAACTAGTGTCATTACTTGTACTTCGATGTAATGACACCGGAAGGAATTTTATAGCTTTTTGTGACAAGGGGAAGCTAAATCCACCGAGGGACCACACAGATCTGATATGTTACTTCCCAACTCATCTGAATTAGAACCTGGGGTCTATATCTATTAATCTTGTAAGTTGTTATCTATATATATTAGTTTTATTGCCCTTTTCCGACGAGGGTAATTTTGTCATTTTTCGGACGCATGCAAATTTGTTGCCCTTCTCGGGCGAGGGTAATTTGTTCGTAGACTCATGAAAATTTGTTGCCCTTTTCCGGAGAGGGTAATGTTTGCTGAATTCTTTACAAGAGCATATTTGCCTGGTGGCCATGCAATGGGTCAAGTGGGAGACTCTTAGATGTCATGATTTCTGGAACCCGTTTCATGACACTGAACAAAATGTGGGTAGCCACCTATATAGTTTTCAGAAGACACATAAGCAAGTGTAATATGAAAATTTCATTAATCCCATTAAAATAAAAATCGTTATCAACATTATTATCATCTTTCTTACGATCGGGTGTTGATACATAAGCAAGTCCTGATAAAGGAGCTTCATTTTTATATTTTTTGCCAAGAAACACACCATGGAATTAAAGAAGCAGAGAATTACAAACGACAGTTAACGGATCCTTCCTAACAAAACTTTCCAAAAAACAATGAACGGCGACCCAAATATCCTTGACACAGTATTTTCTAGCTCGACGTGCAAGCCGGTCTGCTAAATTGTTTTTAACACACTTTATATCCTAACTATCGACAAAATGAGATTTATCGGGAAAATAAGGATCGTTTAGGATTTATCGTACATATCCTAACCTACTATGGGGGAATCGTAAATTACAGTATTATCTTGTATTTAGGAGAAGACCTTCAGGTGCCGCGAACATTGGAGACCATACGTCATGACACTGGTGAAACTGGTTGCCGGATTGGCCCCAAACTACATCATAGCACCTTAGATTTGAGTCATGACCCTGATCAATGTCAAGGAGTCCACATGCTCCATAAATAATATAACCAACTTTTCTAAATGTCAGTGACATTACATATCAAGAGTCATAACACCTGTAAAACTGGTTGCATAATGACACTGACATTAGTTTAGACTCTGTCAAGCTTAAGATCAAGGGCTTCCAGACACTGACATTAGTTGGGTATGTCTCTTGCTACGCTTGTTGATAAGTGATACATATAGTATCCGTCTTCTTTTAGAGTTCTTCGATTTGGTTTCAATGGGTTGTCAATGCATGTTGTAGATAATCTCCATAGTCTAAACGTGTTTTATGTAATGCTGAATTGGTGTTTATTTTTTGTTTAAGCACATTCCATGCCTCGTGAACCTACTACCTAGTTCGACTCTGTCAATTTGACTTATCATGATATAGCTGTGTTAAATGAACATGGAGATATAGCTCATGATAATACAGTGGTGAAGGATAACCTACTTATAGAAGTGACACCAGGATATAATGTCAGCGACACCGGGAAAAGTTTTCATTATTATTTTATGAAGAATGTGAACTCCTTCACAAGGATCAGGGCGTGGCGGAGGTCCTTACCTTGGTTCGAGTCTCGTATCTATGAGGTAACTTGGAGCCTATCTGGCAACCAGTGTAAAGAGTGTCATCGACATTAATCAGAGATACCATCATAGTGACGCGACCCTTGGGTTAAAAAAATTATTCGACACCAAACAAAAAACGGTTCGTACACTTTCTTATAATGGTTGATATTCTGAAGCACAAAAAGGCGTGAAAATGCCAACAGGCGTTATCAACCGAATAGATTTTGAAACAACAAAAGGGATGAGAATGCCAACTGGTGTTATGCGAGGGGACACATATTGCACCCATTGTATGTCTATATAAGGTTGACCCATTTCTACATTCTACAATAACAAAATCCTTAATGCTTGTAAAAAAAAATTGAAAATCTTTCATTAGTAGTAGTTATGGATAAGTTGCCGGATGAATTAACTACGGACATACTACACTGCCTCCTAACAAAAACTGCTTTGGAAAGAAAATTCGTGTGCAAAGGATGGAAGACTTCCCTTTGGGGAAAAAGAATTGGTCTCCTTTTCGGTTTAACACCAACAGCGGGGGAAGATAATGTTACCCGACTCTTCTACAGAGAAAAAATTATCGAGGAAGATTTCAAAGAGATTTTAAAAGATAACAGTTATGGCTGGGGCGG
>JAJJMB010014260.1:0-48861 GCA_023531105.1 Papaver atlanticum
TCATTATCATCGATACTAGGTTCTTCGAGATGGATCAAGTTGAAATCGAAATAAAATCTAATGTTTTTGATGCGCAACAGATCAAAGTTCTAAGGTTTTCGATTGGTTTCTGAATCTGTAGGCAGCAACGAAGGTGGTGGTGATTGTTGTCGTCAGGGGAGAAGGTGAGAATAAGAACCCCAAGTTAAACATGAAGGGTAAATATGGAAAGAATAAAAAACATTATTGGACCCAAATGAGCTTATAGATGGAGAAGGGTATTTTTATTATATGACAAGGGTATTTATGAAGCCCATCAAAACAAGGGGTATTTATTTAATTTCCACTTCCACAATTATAATTGTTGTTATTATAATTTAAAGTAAATTACACAAACGTTAACTCCGTATTACTTGATATTGATCCTATAGAGTTTAGTTAAGTCCGAACCTATTATCAAGTAATCACACTTTGATTGTTGTATTGTCTCGATCTCGTATCCATAGACGATCACACAAAGTGTGAATACCAATTTGTCGTATTGTCTCGACTTTGTCCATAGACAATCACTTTCGGTAAGAGGACTTATAGGTGGATATTTTAAAGATTGTGGTGTATTTGGGTACCCTCGTCTTTTCAATTGGTTTCAGAGCGGGAAAACACGAAAATATCTAACAATCTGTGTTTGGTGCGATCCAACCTATAAGAAATGAGTCAAAATAAGAAAAGCAAGGCTAAACTTATGAAGGACTCAGTTAACGTACATCAAGATGTTGAGAATAAGGTCTCAGAAAAGGTCAATGGAAATTGGTCTCGTAAGTTTTTTCGAAAATCAAGAAGAAAGTCTAAGACTGATAACTTGATTGAGAATCATGATCATGATCAGAAAAGAATGTATCCAAAAGTAAAGTAACATTTTTTGGATCCGACTCTAATCACTGGTGAAAAATCTTCTGTTTCTATTCCAAGAAGAGAAAAGAAATTTGATTCACTGTCCTGCCCAAATTCTGAATTTCGTAAAACGTTAGAAAGGTTTTTCAAACATGTTGAAAACTATTCAGAAGCAGGAAAAACCATTGATAGCCTGGATGATGTCCTATAACTTATTGTTCGATTAAATGTAAGAATCTGTGAAGGAAAGCGAGAAACACTCGGTCTTCAAAATAATCTAGCAGATTATTTGGAACAAAAATTGGCTTTGTTCAACGAAGTTCATCAGCAAACTTCAGAGTGTGAATATCTTACTCAATCGCTGGAACATTCACAAATAAGGGATAAAATCCTTATAGAAGATCTTCCTACAGAGACATGTCGAAAGTTATACTTTTATAAGTTTTTAGAAAAACATTTTGAAAAAGGGATGGATACCTTAAGGGGACATATAGAATGTCTTGAACAAAAGACGTCTGCAATCTGTTTAATGGCAGATCAAGATCACACGGGTTCGAATTCAAGGAACATACCATCCTGGGCACAAGATGTAATCAAGGATATAGCATCACGCAATATTCCTGATAAAAATGATGAATTCGAAACCCACACAAGGGCACACGATCATAACCCTAAAGATAAGAAGGAAGATGTTTCTCAAATGGTACTTGGTGAGAAAGGTTCTTCTCACCCTAACACTTAAATGTGTTGGAAAGTGCATCCTTACAATGCCCAATCATTTGATGTAAGGAAGCACAAGTATCTGGCATCTTGTATCCTGTTAATATCTCTTATTCAACATAGAGAGTATACACAATCTACCTGAAGATACTAATTTGTCCTCATGTGTAGAAAAGTTGTCTTACAACAACTTGTGTAAACATGATAAGTTTTCTTGTCTAAAGTATTTTTAGATACATGATCTAGGAGATTGATTCTTTCCAAAGAATCTTTGTGATTTAATAACACATAAGATGCAAAAATCTTTTCAAATCTGGTCAGAATTATTTAAGGATGGCACCTATGTTTGGTATGTGTTAAAGAATTCTCTGGTATATGTACGCATCCTGTTTGAGAACATATACTAAAGGATGTATCCTCAAACCAAATCTCAAGCTAAAATTCTGAAAGCATTAAGTGGAATGGCTTCTGATGAAACTATTAATCTTGATGATTCCTTCAAGAAATCTGGTTGTGAAGACAAATGAAAAGAAAAGGAAGATGTGACTCATCTTCTTGTCCAAAATAGTTTGGATGCTAAGATTGATATTCTCAATCTACGACAAGTCCTCCTCAGTACTATTGAAACACATCACAGACATGCATCATTACTAAGAACTGTTATCCGTAACCAAAGAAAGCTGATTAAACTTGGAATCGGTAATAGGGGGTATGCTCGGAATATTAATCGAAAGGTTAATGCTTTAGCCTGTGAACATAACCAAGGTACTGTGTGCAGAATTCGAGAAATCAGTCGAGATGCTGTTGATGAAGATCCTGAAAAATTTGAGGAAATTGAAGATGATCTTTGAAAAAATTGTTTAAAGATCTCTTCAAGAAAAATAAACATCCATTTTTTATTTATTTTGATTATTGTATAAGGTCTATTTTTTAATAAAACTATCAATATTTATGAATAAAATTATTATTTTATAATTTTTCTTGTGATAGTTTATGATTACATAGCCTGTGCTTGGATGTCTATATTATTTCTATTTGTTTATGGGATGTCTGATTTCGATTTTCATAACCTTAATATTCGATCTCATATGATGTGAACCCTTATGGTTTGTGTGACTTTTTGATTTAGCGGGATTAAATTCTAGCCCAAGTTGGTAGGCTTTATCAAAGGATCATAAGGTGTTCCGATTGAAACTCATATGTAAAAAGTCACAATGTGTTGAATCAATTTGTGTTTACATAAGTTGTGTTTAGCATAAACATATGTGTTTCGGGTTTTCAACTTTTGCTATTGGCATGCATTAGTTAAAACCGATTAAACCTTTCTCTGGTAAAGGTTTCTCGTTGTTGTTGTTCTTTTGTTCTTGCGAGAGGATGACAACATACTGGGGGAGAGTTCTAACTTGAACTTGCGCTTAATGATATATCTTTCTGGGGAGAAGAGGATGCAGAATCTAAGGTAACGAATTTGTTAGTTAATCATTTTCCTGTTTAAGAAAAGCCTGCTTATATTGCATATATTTTGCTTTTGCTTAACAAAATTTCGGTACAATTGATATGTATTCCATTATGTGTGTGTGTGATTCAATTGTTTCCGGTTAAGAAAAACTGTGTCAATTTATTTGATTTATTGTTTGATATCTTCTTTATTGTTTGGTATCAAGTATTTTTGCTTAACGAAATTTCGGTGCAATTGCGGTGCTATAATGTCTATGTTTGTTTCAATTGCTTCCGGTTAAGAGAAATAGTTGTGCAAGTCAATTTATTTGGTTTGTATGTATTGTTTATGGCTTAACAAAATACGGGATCATTTGTTTAGTCCAATTCGATTACAGATAAGAGAAACTAAGTTAATTTTGATCTTAGTTAGACTTATCAAATTAAAGGATTCGGTTATTCAAGTCTAATCGAATGCCTTGACAAGAAATACTAGTTAACTAACCTAGTACTTGTTTTGTCTAAAGTGAAAGGTCTAAGTTATTGTCTGAATAATTAAAGCCTAATGATAAAAATAAAGTTAATTCTGATCTTTATTTTGGTCTTATCTAAATAAGCGATTGTATGTTTACAATCGGTTTAGCAAGAGAACTAAGTTTCTTAGTCAATTTGTTAAACTATTAGGGAAAATTGCTTCGGGCAATTGTTTCCTTGATAACATATTAAAACTAAATTACTTGTAGTTTCGGTTTTGATATTGGTTATCTAAAGTGGTATGTGAAACCTTCGTGCTTAACTCTTATAGGTTGTAAAAGTCTTTTAAATTTGTAAGATCCTTTCGGTTTGACCTTTATTTGCTCGAACCTTTGTCATTTTGTGACAAAAAGGGGGAGAAATATATGGAGTAAACAAGTGATTTGTAATCACTAAGGAAATGACAATTGTGCTTAAAACGTTATATCTAACGAAAGAGTAAAGCATTGACTAAGGAGGAGCAACATATCATATTGCTGTGTAGTTATCTTAACTACAAAAGGGGAATAACAAAAATGTTCGGATTGAAAATCTACCTATCTTACCTTAAGGGGGAGTATTAGCTTTGTTATTCAAATGTCAACAGCAACATTTATTAATTGAATATATGCAGGTTATATATTGTGCTGTTGAAACTTGGAATCAAGCGTATGTTTTATAAATTCTTGTAATTTGTTTATCCATATGTATTAAGAGTTTTGTCACTAAAATTGACAAAGGGGGAGATTGTTAGAGCATAGATCGGTTGAACCCACCAAGCGTTGATATGTCAAGTTTGGTTGTCATATTTTAGTGAATCAAAACTCATCTAAGAGTCGCTTGATTATGTACTAGAGACAACTTCGTATAGGTTAGACTAGAAAGTCTAGGATTATGAGACATACAAGTATTACTCGAAGACCTGAAGAATGTGAAGAAGTAACAAGCTACAACGACGACATCATCATTCCTCTTGAGGTTAGTAATATTGACTTGAACTGTTTCATTCCTAACATATCTTTCAAGTCGTGTTATATTGAAAACATAACTATGAAGCTGTGAATGATTATACTCTAGTAGTGAGACATGATCACATGAACATAGTGTTAAGGAATTATAATACGAAGTATAACGCTTATTTTTTGAACTTCGTATATATGACATCGACATAATTGTATGAATGCTATTGTGATTATGTGTATGGGTAAAGGTGAAGATTTCATCCTAGGAAACAATGTTTACATTTGTTTAAAGGAAGTACATTCATGAACTTGTTTTATGAATCGAAAGGGAAATCGCTAGGCTTATTGATATTGTTATTCATTGCATATCTTTGGATTACCAATATGTGTGAGTTAATAGAACCGATCATAACTTGTTATGTATCTTGGTATAACTAATCACAGTGCCTGACTTATGATTTGGTATGACTGGTTTTTATTAATTAGTGTAACCGATCCTAAGTAATCACCTGAGATGGTATGATCTATATTTGTAATTGGTGTGACCGATCCTAGTAATTGGTGTGACCGATCACAAAAGAATTGTGTAATCGATCCTTGTAATTGGTGAAACCGGTTCTAGTAATTGGTGTAACAGATCCTGGTAATTGGTATAACCGATCCTAGTGCCTTGTGTAACCGATCACAAGCAATACCATGAGAATATGGTAACCGGTCCTGGTAATTGACGTAACCGATCTTGGTAACTGATGTAACCGGTCTTAGTAACTTGTATGTTGAACCACAAGTAATCCATATTAAGGTAGAACCGATCCTTATGATTGGCAGAACCGATTGAACCCATGATTGGGATTTGATAATTGATCAATCACATAGTTGTCTTTGAATACAGATGAACCAATTATAAACTTGTTTGGAAGTGTTGTATAATCGATTCCAAGATTGTAAATATGAAAGAGGATTTATAAAAGATGTCAACATACTTTGAATACAAACAGTAACTCTTATCTTTTATTGTTCAAAGATATTCCTTAATTACTCAAGGAGATCCCGGTCCGAAACAAATTAAGAATCTTTTAATTAAGGTTGTTAGTTTTATTTGCTTTAATTACCAGCAATTAAATGCATATATCTAGAGAATAAAAATTAGTAATGTGCATTTACTAATTGGAGATTTTCTATTGAGAGATTTCGGAAATATTGGACAAAGCATTTCCAGGAATTATCAAAACCGATTTTTGGCATTTATTGCATATCTTAAGAATATTCGGTTTTGGAAATTCCTTGGTGTCCAAACATCCTTGGTCTATAAATACCAAAGTTTGCATTGCTAGCAAACTATCCTAAGAGCCAGGCAAACTTCATCTTTTTGTTGTTTCTGGTGGAGCAGTCTATCCGGAGAGGAAAGTACTCTAATTGGGTGAAATCTCTTACCACCGCTCATTTAAAGACTTTTGTGGGATCAAGAAGCTCTACGAGTACCGTTGGTGGGAAACTGAAGAAACTAAGTGAACTAGGTTTAGTTGCTTGGTATTAACTATACGAAGTTGGTTTAGATTTGGTATATCGGCTTAATTCTGAGAGTATTCCCGCGGTTTTTCTGCATTTGCGGTTTCCTCGTTAACAAAATCTTGTTGTGTCATTTACTTTTCTTTTCCGCAATTATAATTGTTGTTATTATAATTTAAAGTAAATTACACAAATGTTAACTCCGTATTACTTTATATTGATCCTATAGAGTTTGGTTAAGTCCGAACCTATTATCAAGTAATCACACTTTGATTGTTGTACTGTCTCGATCTCGTATCCATAGACGATCACACAAAGTGTGAATACCGATTTGTCGTATTGTCTCGACTTTGTCCAAAGACAACTACTTTCGGCAAGAGGACTTATAGGTGGATATTTTAAAGATTGTGGTGTATTTAGGTACCCTCGTCTTTTCATCAGTTATTTTTAGTAGATTGAGTAGTAGTTTGGTTTAAATAAGTGACAATGTTTTGTCATTTTTCTTTAGAGATTGTTTTTCTTTTAAGCAATTAATTTTAATGTATTAGTTATTGAAGTTCTCTTTAGTAATGAAATTATTTTCTTAGTATTTATTCTCCAAAACTTATATTATTGTCTTTATTTTTCTAAAGGGATATGGATATTGCTAATGGAAAGCCGAAAAAAAGTGACAAAAATATATCATATATGTCTTGTTGACTGTGCAACAACGCACACAATTTTTCATAACAAAGGGTTTTCTCCCATTTAACGTTAGCTACGGCCAATGTTACTACAATTTCAGGGACTTCTAATCTTGTTGAGGGACATGGAAAAGAATTGATAATGCTCCCTAATGGTACAAAAATCCATGTCCAAGATGCCTTATTTTCAACAAGATCTAAACGCAACTTGTTGAGTTTTAAAGACATTCGTCTTAATGGGTATCATATTGAGACGATAAACGATGCTAACAAAGAGTATCTATGCATTACTGCCATTGTCTCAGGTAAGAAACAAGTCATAGAAAAGCTTCCATCTCTGTCTTCTGGATTATATCACACTATCCTAATTTAATCACATGTTGTGAGTCATCCTAAGACTTCTGATCCCGGTGTTTTTAAACTTCGGCATGACCGTTTGGGTCACCCGGGATAAACTATGATGCGTTGAGTTATTGAAAACTCATATGGACATCCTCTAAATAGACTAAAAGTCTTATCATTTAATGATTGTCCATGCATCGCTTGTTATCAAGGAAAATTGATTATTAGGCCATCATTGATGAAAATTGTCATCAAATCACCTAATTTTCTGCAATGAATTCAAGGTGATATATGTGGACCAATTCACCCTTCGTGTGGACCATTCCGTTATTTATGGTTCTTATTGATGCTTCAACACGATGGTCACATGTTTGCTTACTTTCGACTCGTACTGTTGCATTTGCAAGACTTCTTGCACAAATTATTAAGCTACGAGCTCAGTTTCCAGATTTTCCTATTAAAACTATTCGTCTTGATAATGCTGGTGAATTTACCTCTAAAATATTTAATGATTATTGCATGTAAATTTGCATTGATGTCGAACACTCCATCGCTCACGTGCACACTCAAAATGGCTTAGCGGAATCATTTATTAAGCGCTTACAACTGATTGCCCGACCATTAATCTTAAGGTCTAACTTGCCATTTTCAGCATGGGGTCATGCAATATTACATGCTGCAGCACTGGTCCGTATAAGACCAACCAGCTATAAAAAACACTCACATGTACAACTCGTATATGGGCATCAACCATATATATCTCATCTTCGAACTTTTGGTTATGTTGTGTATGTTCCCATTGCTCCACCACAGAGAGCGAAAATGGGTCCTCAATGTAGACTCGGCATATATGTTGGCTATGACTCTCCATCTATCATTCGGTATTTAGAACCTCAAATAGGAGATGTTTTTAAAGCAAGATTTGCTGATTGCCAATTTGATGAATCCAATTTCCCGTTGTTAGGGAGAGAAAAGCAAAAACTTGAGGAACACCGTGAAATTTCATGGAATACACCATCATTAGCCCACTTTGATCCTCGTACAAAACAATGTGAACTTGAGGTTCAAAGAATCATACATTTGCAAAATATTGCAAATCAAATACCTGATGCATTTACTAATACAGGTAGGGTAACAAAATTACATATACCTGCTGCAAATATTCCAGCGAGAGTCAATATCCCATATGGACATCATGATAAGTGCAAAACATGCTTAAAGAGTCCTGGAAGACCTCTTGGTGCAAAAGATTCAGTTCCGCGGAAAAGGAAATCAAAATATGGCATTCCAGAAAAAGCCATTATATCTGAAATTATTGATCAATCTAATACTAATGAACTAGTTGCACCTGAAGAGGCACATGTACCTCAAAACTATGAGATCTCTATAAACTATGTTGGTACAAAAAAAACTGGGATAGGAATACAATTATTTCTGATAGTAAATTCGCTTTTACAGTTGCTTTGGATGTCATTGAAAATATTGATGATCCTGAACCACAATCTATTGAAGAATGTCGATGTAGAAAAGATTGGCCTAAGTGGGAGGTTGCAATCCAAGCAGAGTACAACTCATTAGTAAAACGTGGAGTTCTTGATCCTATTGTTGTAACTCCTGAAAATGTAAAAGTTGTCGGATACAAATGGGTATTTGTACGAAAGCGTAACGAGAAAAATGAAATTGTGAGATATAAAGCTCGACTCATTGCACGAGGTTTTTCACAAAGACCAGGTATTGATTATCAAGAAACTTATTCTCCAGTGATGGATGCCATCACATTCCGGTTTCTTATTAGTTTGGTAGCTTCAGAAAAGCTTGGAATGCGTCTTATGGATGTAGTTACAGCTTATCTTTATGGGTCACTTGATAGTGACATTTATATGAAACTTCCCGAGGGATTTCGTATGCCTGAAGCAGGCAAATCCAAAGATCGTAGTGTATACTCAATAAAACTTCAAAGAACTCTATATGGACTAAAGCAATCTGGAAGAATGTGGTATAATCGCCTCAGTGAATATTTACTGAAAGAGGGATATACTAATAATGCTATTTGTCCATGTGTTTTTATTAAGAACTCAAATTCTGGGTTTGCTATTATTGCAGTATACATTGATGATCTAAATCTTGTTGGAACTCTAAAAGAACTCACTGAAACCGCTGCTTACTTGCAAAAGGAATTTGAGATGAAAAATCTTGGTAAAACTAAGTATTGTCTTGGTTTACAAATTGAGCATGTCCCAAATGGAATATTTGTCCATCAATCTACTTATACATAAAAGGTCTTAAAACGATTTTATATGGACAAAGCACATCCACTGAGTTCTCCTATGGTTGTGAGATCACTTGACGTGAATAAAGACCCATTTCGACCTAAAGAAGATGGTGAAGAACTTCTTGGTCCGGAAGTGCCATATCTAAGTGCAATTAGTGCTCTTATGTATCTTGCAAATTGCACAAGGCAAGATATTGCATTTTTAGTTAATCTGTTAGCTAGATACAGTTCTGCTCCAACTCGAAGACACTGGAATGGAATCAAGCACTTATTACGTTATCTTAGTGGCACTATTGATTTAGGTCTATTTGACCCTTATGAATCTAAATCAAAACTAATTGGGTACGCAGATGCAGGTTATCTTTCAGATCCACACAAAGGACGATCACAAACTGGGTATTTGTTTACTTATGGAGATACAGATATATCTTGGCGGTCAGTGAAGCAAACAATTTCAGCTATATCTACAAATCATTATGCACTACTAGCAATCCATGAAGCAAGCCGTGAGAGCGTCTGGTTAAGGTCAGTAATACTTCATATTCAAGAATCGTGTGGACTTCATTCAACTAAAGATTCACCAACAATATTATACGAAGACAATACTGCTTGCATTACACAACTAAAGGAAGGATTCATCAAAGGTGATCGAATAAAGCACATCAGTATGAAGTTCTTTTTCTCACATGATCTACAGAATGATGGTGTGATTGATATCAAACAAGTACATTCAAATCACAATCTAGCAGACCTCTTCACTAAAGCATTACGAACTTTTACATTCAAGAAATTAGTTCACAAGATTGGAATGCGTCGACTTAAAGATTTGTAGGCCAAGATTTCGCTGAAGTATCCATTAGGGGGGGCATCATTAGGACTTAAACGCGATGTACTCTTTCCTTCGTCAAGGTTTGTCCCACTTGGTTTACTTGTCAAGGTTTTAACGAGGAAGCATATGCGTGTCCAACACTATTCTAAGTCTCATTTTCAGGTTTTACTCTCTTGAGTTTTCCTAACATATTATAGTGACTTAGACACAGTGGTCATCATGAGGAGTGTTATAAACGTCTATTTATGCTAATAATATCTAGGGTAAATCCCGTTTATTACCGGGATGCCCTTGTGTCTATCCCTATAAATAGAGGTTATAATGAATGTTTATTCTACACAATTGAATAAGAATTCTCCTTCTCTTTCTATACTTTTCTATCTTTCACACTATGTTACTCGCTATATACTTGTAAAATCTCGTTCAAAGTTTGTGTTACTCGTTATAAACAAGAAAATTTAAATACTTTGCATGCTTACCAATTTTTAAGACTTTGAATAACATTTATGTGTATTTTTGCCTTAGGGAAAGTCTTGCAAAATATGAAAGATTTTGAGAGAGTTCTACAAAAATTTAAAACTTCATTTATTATCTTTTATTTTTTTTGATATTATTTTATTTTATTTCAAGTTGATGCAAGCGCTTGCACGTATACTTTATATCCATTTCTCTCTCTCTCTCTATTTTTATAATTATATCCTAAATGCATACATATATATATATATATAGAGAGAGAGAGAGGGAGGATCCATGGACACTATTAGATGGACACTAACATAATGATTTGTGTCATTTTCTCTGTAAAACCCAAATGGCAATGAATTTAAATCTAATATTTTGATGATACGTTCCTCTTATAAGATTCTACATTCCTACCAAAAATGAGCACAATTCGAGAGGTATAACACCACTATCCACCCCTTTGAATATCAGCCGTTAAAAGTTAACAGTTCAAATTAAAACCGGTAGATGACGAGGTTTGGTATTTCTAATTATGCTCATTTTTGGTATGAATGTATAGTCTTATAAGAGTAACGTATCATCAAAATATTAGATTTAAATTCATTGTCATTTGGGTTTTGCGGAGAAAATGACACAAACCATGTATGATAGTGTCCATCTAAGAGTGTCCATGGATGATATATATATATATATATCATATGATACAGTCAAACTTTTTTGATTTTGTTATTTGTTGAAATGAAAATTTCCATTGATGGCTAAAGTGTTTCAGATTATGATTGTTGTTCAATTTTATTTGCAATCGACGTTTTTCAAGAATTGTTTTTGATAGGATATATTTTATAGAACTCTACAAATATCTAGATTTGTCATGTTTGGTTGTTATATAATTCTCTCGAAATCTTATTTTTCACAACCTTTTAGAACTCTACAAATCTCTACAAGAATTAGGAAAACTCTGCAAGTATTTTTCCAACTCTGTAGAACTCTCCGAAAGTTGTTATTTTTCATGACTTATTAAATCTATACAAATCTACAAAAGTATTTATTGAGTAAACCTCCGTAAATGTTTCTAAATGTATTTTTGCAATTCCATTTAAACTAACACCATATTTGTTTACTCCTGACTCATCTAAGTCGTCTAGATCTGAGTGAAATCACCTGACTCGCCTGGATCTTACTCAATATGTTTGTTTTGAGTCAGATCTGACTCAACTGACGAAAAATATGCGAGTCAGTGATTTGGTCCCATGAGTCAGGGGTATTTTGTTACCTGACTCAAACGAGTCCGAGTCAGAGGTCGTGACTCAAAGAAGAAAACAAACAGTCTGACTGCTGACTCGGCGTGAGTCAGGGGTTGACTCAGACCCATACGCCGAGTCAGCTGCAAACAAACAAGGTGTAAATCTATCGAGGAAGGATTCCCACACTATCTCATACATTGGAATGTCATTTTTGTAAATAAAAACTAAACGATTACGAATTTGAAGCTAATTTTTTTTGGGATATGTTCCTCTCGCAAAGCTTGACATACCTACCGAAAATAAGCGCATTCCGAAATGTATGACACCATCATCTACTGATCTTAATTCCAGTGGTTAAAAATCCGATGATTTTCAGCGGCTCAGTTTCAAAGTAGTAGATGGTGATGTTATGCGTTTCGAAATACATTCAATTTTGGTGAGAACATAAAGATTTTTAAGAGGAACATATCCTCAAAATATTAGCTTTAAATTCGTAACCCTTTGGTTTTTATTCATAAAAATGACGTATAATGTGTGATATAGTGTGAGAATAAAAGTGTGAAGGGATCCTCCCACAAATCTATTAAGGAAAAAGCTAATTACCTTCCTCAAATGATCCAGTGAATGAATTGCTGAAAAACACAACTAAATCTGTCTTTCTGAAACTAAATCTACTAATAAAAAATTTAATTACCTTCTCAAATACTCCCACCTTTTTTTTGAAAAGAGTTACTATAATTTTTCTAGTTTGGCCTATTTTTAGGCTAAAATGAAAAAGTGAATGTCATACCTATTTTCTAGAAACAGAGGTAGTATATGAATCATCCTAATATTTAATATGGTTACGCCATTGGAAGATATGGGGTCTTGCTTTAATGTGAAAGATAGTTTTCGTTTATAATTTATCCATGGTAGTTATTTCATGATATGGGGACTTGTCTTTGTAGCTCTGCTCATAATCATGATACAATTTCTCATTGAAGCTTTATTAGAGAAATAACTGATAACATGAACTTACCATGTGTTATTATTGAAGATTATAATACCGCTTTATTTAGTCATGAAAAGTAAAGCTATTCCAGTCACCCTACTGGTTTTCGTTATATAATAAACGATACCATTAATCACCTAGGCTTCATGAATACCCTTTTCACCGGAAACATGTTTGTCCAATCATAGACAACATCTCCAACAAGTTAGAGATAGACTTGATAGAGATTTATGTAACAATGATCGGTTTAATGTTTTCTCTAGCGCTATTATAAATAATCTTGTGTCATATGGTTCTGATCATGCCCTATATTATTTCAAGCTAACCCAAATTGCATGAATTTAAATAAACCTATAGATTTTATGAACATTGGTTCGCTAATGTTTTTTATAAGATATTATTCAAAGTAGTTGGCAAAACCATGAGAAGGGGAAGTGCCGCTATTCAAGTTGCTTCGAAGCTCAAGAAAATATATTAAAGTTTAGAAACAATAAGTCTGTGGAGAAGTTGATACTATGATCAAAGAGTCACAATACCAAAGTAATCAAGATCAACATGGAGCAAAACATGAATCTACAAAATCAACTACATTGTTTGTATGATGTTAAGAGCAGAGTGGCCTAACAAAAAACGTAACACTTTTACATAACCAGGACAAAAACACTACATATTTCAACTCTAGAGCTAATCACATAGGAAGGAGAAATCGAATAGACTCTCTGAAAGTCAAAAACTGAAATTGGTTTAAACTAACATAATGACGTAATGAAGTTGATCACTCCATGCATATCTGATCAAGAAAACACAAGACTAATAAGCATGCTCAGTCCACAAGAAGTTAAAGATATTGTCTTCCAAATAAATGCTTGGGTTGCACCCGGTCTAGATGGTTTTTCAGGTATATGATTTTGTCAAAAATGCTAGGAAATAGTTGGAGAAGATGTGGCGAATATGGTCCAATAATTTCTCAAAACTAACATTCTCTTAAAATAAATTAACCATGCTTTACAAACTTTAAATCCTAAATATAGATGTGTAGAAACTCCAATAGATTTCAATCCTATAAGCCTCTGCAATATGTCTTACAAAATCATCTCAAATCTTACGAGTGCTAGATATAAGCCATTGGTAGATAAGATTACTCTCTCCTTAACAAGCTGCTTATGTACCAGGAAGAAACATTAATCTTGACAATATCATTATATCTCATGAACTAGTATTTAGTTTCACTTTTAACTTGCTGACTGACATAATATTGGGCTAGGAGTATAATATTGTAGGTGGAGATGACTGTTAAGTGACCAATTCTTGTTAGAGATCATTATGTTACATCTTTTGTGTTTGTAGCCGGTATGATGTTCACAATTTTATTTTTTTCAAGTGTGATATTCACAGTTGTTTCTCCTTGGCATCTTAAAATCCCATATAAATGTTAAATGTTCTTGTGGAAGCTTTTACGCGATATCTTTCCAGTCAACAAAAGACTTAACGGACATATCTAGGTTCAAATTAAGAACTAAGTGCAAAAGATGCAACCAAGAAGAAGAAAATACTACTCAATTGCTAAAGGAACTTGGAGAAAAGTGGATAATAACATTGTTATCTTCATCAATAGTGTTAGGACACTTTAAGAGTGGATGAAAAATTAAACTCGGGATAATGATGCTTTTTAGAGCATCGCTCGGTCGAATTCGCAAGTTTTGCTATCTCGATTTTGTTGTCAATGTTCAATGTTCAAAACTATATCTTGAAGTCAAGTCTCAGACTAGGATTAGAGTTGTAATAGTCGGCAATTCTATTTTTACCTATGTGTGGTCAACTTTAATACTGAAAGTATATTTAAAAAGTTTTCTAGTCACTTTAGTTACAGGTACCCCGTATCAATTAATAGTATGATACTTAGTTGACCCTAGAGTTTGATTTAGTATTAATAAGAGAAGAGTTATTGAGATTTCGATATCTTCCTCGTAACCGAATAGATTGAGATTTAAGAGATATTTCTCAAGAGCGGCGATTTAAAAAATGGAGGATTAGGGAAAAAATTGTAGAAAAGAAACCCAACGGAGTAATCGGGCTTGATAACTGAAGGAATTTCTACCTACGGGATTAATCAGGTTACATGCGGGAGTTGAGGTAAGTTTAATTCGATCTCTTAGTCTCGGATAGATGTAGAAGTGGCAATTAAATATCCCATAAACCCTATATATTCATGCTTGATTTCATATTTTGTTGTTGCTTGTAATGAACTGCTTTTGTGAACCTGGTTATCGATAAGTTATGTAGCTCTTTGGTACATGACAGTGGTGAGCATGGTAAATGATGGTACAAATAGTTAAACCCAGATTTTTGGTGTGTCAATTCCTATTGCTTGCCGAGTGATTATGATCTGGGTACTGAATATTTATGTGAATTTGGTGATCTTCAATGTATGAGATGTGATGGTATTCGTTGGATTATCCATTCAAATCTAGATATAAGGTTGGATGCTAACTGTATAACAAAATGATATGTAATAGGGTCACTAGGGCAGTATGATTAAGTTAGATATTTGCTAGTAAAATTTGTTGGTTCATAGCGTGCTAGGTTCCCATAGGACATAGGACTAGCCCTCCAAATCTGGACGTGGTGGTTAATGGTGGAATAGTGGTTGTTGATGTGTTTTGTAGTTGTAGTGGTAAAAAGGTTCGTTGCTCGAACTTGTGAAGGATTTTTGAAAATTAAATAAAATTGTTTCAATAATAATGAGAAAATACCGAGACTCTGGATTCCACCATTGACCAATTAATTGATAAACTCTAATCAATATTCATGCAGTATTCTTCTTTAAAGTGATTCTAATTTTTGCCTCTAATAGATTTTTGAAGTAATAATTGTAAGCACGAAGCATGAAACATCAAAAGTATTAAAACTAAGCATGTCCCATCAAAACACTTCACAACTACTCAATAAAAACCAATTTTTCTTTTAAGTTCTATGCAAATAATCATGTAAAATAATTGCAATAAATAATTAAAATAGAACTATACCACTTTTCATGGAACAATGGCTTCCTCCGTTGCCTCGGCTAAGGGGTTTAGCTCCTCATATTAACCACTTGCTCAAAATACATATTTGGTGTTCAAAAGTTGATTAAAAGAGTGAAAAGTGCTAAGCAGCGGATTCTGTAACAAATATAATTGTTACAGAACCTATTCATACAGAGAACTGTTGCGAACTGAAGCTAACTGTTGGAAAAATTGTTACAAAGGGTATAGAGTTTGAAAGCTACGGTCACAGTTTCTGCGACTTTCTTTTAATGCTGTTTCGTGTTCTTCGTCTTCTCCGGCCATAGCTGCACCAGCAGAAATTCGTTCTCTTCCAATGATTTTTCTGGCTTCTCTAAGGCTCTAAACTTTCCCCTAAACTTTGTTGCTTCTCAATATGACTCGAATCAACCTATATATATCCACCAAACCCCAAAATTACTCGAGTTAATCCAAATCTTTTTCGTTTTCTTCTTCACCGCACGTTACGGGATTTTAATCTTCTTTTTACGCGTTAACTTGGTTTCCAAACTCTCTCAAACTCTCTCAGGACTGAATAAGGACTCCATACACTCCAATCTTGCCGTAAACTCTTCACAAATTCTTTTGTAAACCGAAAACAACTCAAATCGTGAATTCTCCCTGTTTTGCTCCAACACGGATTTCTATCCCTGTTTAATCGATTCTACAGCTCATACCATACTTGTTTATCCTTAACAGGGTTAACCCAACGAAAATCAGCCCTTGAATCGCCTTAAAAATCATCCAAAATTCGATCAATCAATCTGCCAGTAAAGAAAAGAATTTCTCGCCAAAATCTGTTTTCAAATGTTGAAGATGGGTGCTAAAGATGAATTTGGGCTACACATAGCCATGGGTGCCCCTTATCCGCTGCTGGAGTCCGTATAACACTTGTCCCCTGGGGTGCATTTAGACAACTTTTCGAGCCGATTTTCCCAAAAATGTTTATTCCCCAAAAATACCTACAAAGGGACAAAATACCATCATTAGTACAAAAATGGGTACTAAAAATATACACAATAGAGATGAAAATAGACACATAAATGCGTCTATCAGTTGTAATGTCATTATTCTTTAGTGAATATTAGTAGTTAAGAACTGAATCCAATTATGTAATTATTCTTTAGTGAATATTAGTAGTTAAGAACTGAGTCCAATTATGTCATGATGTTAATGCAAAGTGCTTATATATAAATGGGAGTTTCAATGATCGCTTAGTTGGATAGTTAGTGGAGACTGTTGAATTTTAGACCACTAAGTAGTTAGAGTACTACTCTTACCTGTTAATGGAGATTAATGATGAAATGATCTTAACTTATTAGCAATGTCAACCATGAGATTGGTAGTGGAATTATTGGTGTATATCTCTGGTGTGTGTGACTGCAAATAAGGAATACTATGCATCACTGTTAGTTAGTGGATATTTTGTAGGTCAGAAAGTTGGGAATTAACTTGTTTTGCTGTTGTAACAAGTTGGATCCCTGGAATACTGATGGGGGAATGTAAGTGGTGATTATATCTTTGGAGTGAGACCATTGGCTAAGTGGCTTTGTGTAAGCCCCTAAAGGCAGTGTGATAAATCTCATTCCTAAAAATGGAAATGGGGTATGAATGCGTACTTGTATGGTTATATATGCGCTAAATACAGCCGTATATACAGGTACAATATGTTTGTTAGACGTTGCGGATGTGTCCCGGACGCAGTTAATGTGATTGCGGATAGGTTCCGGTATCTCATTGAGTTATATGATGTTACTTGAAATGAGTTTTTCTTTTATTATACTGCTAATGATTGTTTATCGGGGAACCTCATAATTTTTTAGGCATCCACTTGTAATTAATGTTCAATTTTTATTTGCTTGCGACATACTGGCTTGCGGTATATTTGTATACCATTTTTATATTTCTTTGTGTCTCGGTGATCGAGTGAACTTGCTTGGAGTTTAACTCCCGTTGACAATCTTTCAGGTGTTCTAGAGATTGTGGAAAAGTTTGTTTGATTTCAGTTCTGGTGGATATTTGGAAGATATCTAGCTGGGGTGGACATCTATACTTCTACGTTTTATGATTTTATGAACTATAGTTGTAAGGCAGTAAGGATATTTGTTTCACTAATTTATTGTTGGGATTTGAAACCATTTGCATGAACTTAAAGCCATTTTATATCTTTTATATTAAATATTTTTTTCCCTTCTGCATACAACTGTATAATGGGATGTGATCCCATAATTTCTTGCGGTTGCGTACGTTACATAGGATTAACGATATGCTTTCTACATAATTATCGGCCGGGATTGTGTGGGAAGTAGGGTTGTTACAAGAGTATGGTATTTTAGTATCATACATCAACGAATAACCCTCTAAGATTGGAGATTGAAGAACAAGCAAAGACATTTGCGAGAGCTTCATCAACGAAGAGGTATGTGAAGACTGAGATATCCTATTTACTCACGACATTTACCATTCTATCTTATGAGGCTATATCGTACGATTTTAACAAATTTAATATTACAAAGAAGAAATTTCGAGTTCCAGCTTGTCTTGGTCAAACTCTCTAAATATGATTCAAGCAATGGATGTTCATAGATCCTTAGCAATCTTAGTTAGACCAATTACTGTTCACAAACTATTTTTATTTCAAGTAGATATTTTGGAAATTGCCCAAGCAGTAGTGGATATTGTCTATGGCTATTGGGAACGTTTCAAATTTAATTATGAGAGATTTGGAACTACTTGGAGCAAGGTAAACATAGTTGCATGTAAAACTTAAGTGAAACCGAATTTCGTAGACTGTTGAGGTTTGAAACCCGGTTTGTGAACCCTTTACATCTGATTTACAGAATGGGGGGCAGGTTTGCAAACCCCTTGAATCTGACTTCGCAAACTGCCAAGATTTGCAAGCCCTTTGAGCCTGACTTCGCGAACTTCCAGTGGTTTGCAAACCTATACAGTTCCAGTATTGGCAGAAGCGCACGAACTATTCTATACGACTATATTCGCTTTTACTAAAACTCTCATAGACTTCTAAGACAACTTTATTCACAAAATCACTTTGGGATTGTAGATTATTGTTTAGTATTGAGTGTTATTGAACACTGGTAAGTTCTTGTAAGTTCAAATTATATTTGTCGCTATGGACTATTATTGTGCGCGTTCCAGAACCCTGGACCATTATTCATATTCTTTTGTATAATTTCAAGGAAAACTTTTTAAATGCTTACATGAATTCCTAATAAGAATTTCATCTAAACTGAGAAAGTGTTTGCTAATATCTCAAGCTATCTTATCTTGAATTCAAATCTACATAGACCTTTCCAAATATATAAATAGAGAGACTCTTGCAACAGGATTTCTCAATCCCTTGCAAAGTTAGAATCACCCTCAATAACCTAGGTTCTTCATAGAACTATATTCTAGGTTACGACTTGAAGACTTCACTTAGGGATTCGTGAAGGCTGGCCAGACTATCTTTTTACCTAGAAGTTCTTGTATCCGGATCTTGTTCTACTGGTTATTGAAGTTCACTGACTTTAGATTAGGAACAAGATAGGTAGAAATCACAAAGATTTCTTGGCCTCAGACTTTGTGATTCCCCAAGTTAGATATCTACACTTTTATTTGATTTGTTTGGATTGTTCTTGAGAGGTGGTTAGTAATCCAGGCTTCTCAAATAACTGAGTGTAAGTATTTCGGATTCATGAGGTTTGCTGGAATTAGTCTACCGCAAACAGAGTTCCCAACCTAGATTGAAAAATATCAAAGGGAAGTCAAATAAGCTTGTCTGTTAGAGGGAGATATGTATCAAAAGTTTTCACTGAGGTTGAAGAAACTCTTAGGCTATAAAGGACGCCAACTAAGGAATTAAGTGCGTAGAATCTTGCGAGTTTCAAGAGACGTAAGGAACACGACCGCAGATGAATTACTTGGAGGGTTAATTCTGTCTCAACTTCATTCCAATCTGAAGTCTAATAGTTGGCTAGTGTCTGTAGCGGTTTAATACAATGTGGTGTTCAAAGCTGGATGAGGTTCCGTGGTTTTTCAGCTGGTGCATTTTCCTGTTTAAAAAATATTTTGGTGTCTAGTGTTTTTCCTTTTCCGCGTTATATTGTTTATCTTTATAATAGGAATATCACAAGTATTACGTGAATCGATCTAGATAGTTTAAGTCCTTATTATTTGAGATAAAAAACAAGAATTGATCTTGTTGAATTCACATCTTGAAAGATAGATTGCAAGCTTCATACGTGTTAGAAATCGGATCCTCTTAATTCGGATATGACTAGATTGATCTTGGATATTGATTTTATAAATCGTACAAGAACTCTTCTACACATTTAGGTTCAAGGACCTTTAGGTTTTTATATATTTATTATGGAAGAGATAGAGAAAAACTCTATATACAATCTTCTTCAAGGGCCTTTGCTTCGACCTACTTGTGATTGTATTAGGTTTTGTCCATATAGGTTGTCGAAGAAAAAGTTGGTGGCGTATTGGCACCCTCTCCTTTTTAATGCTGATATGTCCTTCAACAAGCTTCACAATATAAATCTGGTTGCAATTATTATGTGGTTCATCAGGAAATCCAAATGTGAGTTGGTTTTTGAAGACACCAGAAAAACCCTTATTGACATATTCCATAGAATCATACAATTCTATAACAACACTAAGATAAGCATAACTCACAACCTTGACATTATAACTAATACTAAAGCCAACAATAACAATAGTAGAAACATCTGATGGACTAGACCCCTTATAAGATATTCCTTCTCAAGATGAGATTAAGAGTGAAGTTTTTGGAATGGATGCAAATAGTGCCCCTGGGCTAGATGGATTTCCAGGTAGTTTTTATAGATTTGCTTGGGATGTGGTGGGAAATGAGCTGGTGGAGGCTATTCAGTATTGCTGGAGTAACAGATTCATACCAAAAGGCTTTAATTTTAATTTTCTGTTCCTTCTTCCTAAAGTCCAAGGTGCCAAGAAAGTTGAACATTTTAGACCAATTGGTCTGGAAAACTTTAACTTCAAAATTATTACAAGAATTATAATTGCTAGGATTAGTACTGTGATTGGGAGAATGGTATCTAGTTAACATGGAGCATTCATTAAAGGAAGAAATATACATGAGAAGATTGTGTTAGCATCTGAGTTAGTGAATGAGCTAGAAATAAAGAGAAGGGGAGGCAATGTTGGACTTAAAATAGATATTCCTCAAGCCTATGATTCCTTGAGCTGGGAATTTCTTTTTGAGGTGTTGAGAATATTTGGTTTTTCTGAACTTGGAATTCAATGGTTATGGAAGATATTTGAATAAGCTAAGATATATGTTCTTGTAAATAGAGGTCCATGTGGTTTTTTTGATGTGGGGAGGGGATTGAGGCAGGGTGATCCTATATCACCAATCCTATTTGTGTTAGCAGAGGAGGTTTTGAGTAGAAACATCACAAAATTAATGCATATTTCAATCAATGGTGTGCAGAGGGGGGTGCCAACCAACACACCTGATGTTTGATGATGACATCTTCATTTTCTATAATGGCAATAAAAAAAACTCTGGAGAATTTGATGGCTCTATTAATGAAAAACCAATTATCTTCTGGTCAGAAAGTAAATAAAGTTAAAAGCAAGTGCTTTGCGAGAGGTATTTCAGTTACAAGAAAACATGGAATTGCAGATTTTTGCAGATGGAATTATCTACATTTCCTGACAAGTATTTGGGAGTGATCCTTAATCCAAGAAGAGTAAAAACACATCAAGTATGGGGAATGGTTGAAATGATGCAGAAAATGTTAGCTGGGTGGATGGGTAAGCTATTAGCTTTTTCTGCAAGATTAACTCTTGTTAAATTTGTCTTATGTAGCATGCCCATTTACACTATGTATGTTTACAAGTGGGCTAAATCAGTGATTCAAACTTGTGAAAGAATTATAAGAAATTTGTTATGATCAGGAGACCCAGCTTTGGAGAAGTTAGTTACTGTTAAATATGATAAAGTAAATGCTCCTGTGGAGGAAGGTGGATTAGGTCTCAGAAGGCTTGAAGTTATGAACAAAGCATTATTAATGAAATTACTATGGAAAATTGACACCGAGGATGTGGAATGGACCTTGTTTATGAGGGCTAAATACAAGAACAAAAGTAGAGAATGGATAAAATATTATAAACAATCTTCTATTTGGCCTGAACTTAAATGGGTGATGTCTGAGATACATGATGGTAGTAGATGGATTGTAAGAGATGGGCAGAAAATCTCAGTCTGGAAGGACAAATGGGTTAAAGACTATGCTCTAATTGACAAACATACTGAGGATGCTTACATTTTGCATAATGGTGATCTGAAGGTGAAAGATTTAATTCACAATGGTGAATGGCACATTCTAGCACCTATGTTGCAATATTTTGAAATAAGTGAGGTACCATTTTTAAGGGATGGGCAGGATAAGAGAGTGTGGGCAAATGAGATGACTGGCACTTTTACAGTTGTTAGTGCTGCTCAATTGGTGAGGAAGAAACATCCAATAATGTCTTGGGCTAATCAGGTATGACAACCTTGCATTCATCCTTATACTTCTAGTAATTTGTGGAAAATTTTAAGGGGTGCTTATGCAACTGAGGAAATAGTCAGGAAAAAAGGCTTCTTCACAGTATCTAAATGTTACCTTTGTGGTAAAAATCAAGACACAATGGAACATACACTGTGGTCTTGTGAATTTAGTGAACATATATGGCATTGGCTGAGTGGAATCTTTCAATGCTCAAGTCTAAGATGTTTTGAAGAAATTTTGCAAGTTTCAAAAGGAAAGGTTCTGCCATAAAGGAAGTGTGGTACAATTGTGCATTCAATGTTATGGTGGAGTTATGGCTTACCAGGAATTATGTAATATATGAAGCTGTAATTGAAAAAGCGAGGGTCTAACAACCACACCCAATATTTCGTTTGGAAATCTGAATAGACAAACTCCAATATACTTTCAAGAGAATCAACTAGACAGTTAGACTCAATCTAGAGAAAAGTATATCAAAGAGTTTTGTATCTCTATCTCTCAATTCAACCTGCAATCAGCAAATAGGAATTTGCGAGCCCGATTGAATATAAGAGGAATAACTTGAACAGTACCAAAGACCAATGTTCAAGGATAAATCAATTTCAATATACAACCAAAGGTTGGATTTCCCAATTGATCGATTCAATGCACAACCTGTGATATTTCAATTGTATAACAAAATATAATGGGGAAAAGAAATAACATAGACACCAGAATTTTTGTTAACGAGGAAACCGCAAATGCAGAAAAACCCCGGGACCTAGTACAGATTTGAAAACCACACTGTATTAAGCCGCTACAGACACTAGCCTACTACAAAGCTAATTAACTTCGGTCTGGAATGTAGTTGAACCCTAATCAATCTCACACTGATTCAAGGTATAGTCGTGCTCCTTACGTCTCTGATCCCAGTAGGATACTACGCACTTAATTCTCTTAGCTGATCTCACCCACAACCAAGAGTTGCTACGACCCAAAGTCGAAGACTTGATAAACAAATCTGTATCACACAGAAAAGTCTATTGAATAGATAAATCCGTCTCCCACAGATATACCTACGAGTTTTTGTTCCATCTTTTGATAAATCAAGGTGAACAGGAACACATTGATAACCCGTACTTATATTCCCGAAGAACAGCCTAGTATTATCAATCACCTTACAATAATCTTAATCGATTAACGAAACAAGATATTGTGGAATAAAAAATGATGAGACGAAGGTGTTTGTGACTACTTTTCTATCAGATATATAAATCTCAAACCAATCTTACGATTGAACTCAATCACGATAGAAAACAGCAAGATCAGATCACGCAACTACAGAGAAAATAGTTGGGTCTGGCTTTACAATCCCAATGAAGTCTTTAAGTCGTTAACCTACAGGGTTTCGTGAAAAACCTAAGGTTAAGGAGAATCGACTCTAGCTTATATAACTAGTATCATACAAAAGGTGTAGGGATTAGGTTTCCCAGTTGCTAGAGTTCTCCTTTATATAGTCTTCAAATCAGGGTTTGCAATCTAAGTTACCTTGGTAACAAAGCATTCAATATTCACCGTTAGATGAAAACCTGATTAGATTCAAGCTAATATTTTTCAACTGTTAGATCGAACTTAGCTTGTTATACACAAATGAAATGTAACTTCATTTAGGTTTGAGTAACCGTACCTAAACAAGTACACTTAGTCGGTTCAACAATAGTTAACCAATGGTTAGCCATATGAGCACTTTCATATCAACCTTATTCATCTTTACCATAACTAGTTCAAATGACTCAAATGAACTAGTTAGAGAGTTGTTCAATTGCTTAGATCTCATAGAAGTATACAAGACATAATCGAAGCAAAATCGATTTTGATTCACTCGAATCAATTCATGAACATTATAGCCACGGTTTGCAAAGATTGCATTCCTTAATATATAAATGTTTTAGTTTATGAACAAACTGATTTTAGAAAGTAACCTCCTTAAGTATGCAAATGGGTACGCATACTTAAGTAACCGGATTGAGTTTGTTTTTCACTTCCAAACTCCAGCAGAAATTCACGGACGTGAAACTTCCGCTCGGATTTCCAACAACCGCCAGTACGCGTACAGGTACGCATACTTTGGGTTCCCGGTATTGTACTTTTACACAAATGTGAGAACACACTATGTTTATATCCAAACATGGTTACTTGTTCTAAAATCTCATTTCAATCATTGAAACTTTCTTAGAGGATGTTAAAATAGTTGTTATTCACAAACTATTTTCATCAAAGCGATTTTCAAGTTATTGAAATAATCAATATGACTTTCGTCACGAGTAAAGATGAACTTGGCTAAAGTGAAAGCTTACCAACACATATTTCGAGAAATAGATAAGCGAGATGAACTTGGATCGAAATAACAAATATGTATAATTGAAGTCTATATAGCAATACGACTTTTGTCTCAAATAGGAGATAGAGTAGATATACTTTTGAGTGATAGATAAGTTCAAGTCTCCACGTACCTTTTTGTTGATGAAGTTCCCCAAGTTCCCTTGAGTAGTTCTTCGTCTTCATTCGATGAACGCCGTGGAGTCTAAAGCTCAACTACACTTACTATCCTAATCCGAGACTTAGCTATAAGTAGACTAGAAATCAAGACTTATAGTTTTGGCAACTAAACTTGACAAACAAGGTTGAGATAGCAACGCTTGCGAGTTCGACCGAGCAATGCTCTAACAGTAACACCAAATGTTGAGAACTTTAAACAAAGAATTATAAGATTTACAAAGGAATGCAGTGCAAGAATGAGAGGTATGATGTGGGGGAATATGTATGATCTGCAGATTCTCTTGTTCTTTGGCATCTAAGGGATTAGAACTAACACTACAAGGGTGAAGCAATATTTCTTTAAACTGCCAGTTCTAAACCAAATTCTAATATGCTGTGATGGAGCATCTAAAGGGAATCCAGGGATGGCAGGTCATGGTTTTATTGCCAGGAATAATTCAGGAGGTTGTGTTGGTGCTGCTTCAGGTGGACTGGGGATTGCCACTAATTACTTAGCTGAAGTAATGGCTTTGATTGTTGCAGGTGAATGGGCTGTTAGCTAACAGTTTATGGAGGTATGTTTTAGTCTGGATTCAAATGCAGTATTAGTGGCATTTTCAAATAACAAAGTACCATGGATAATATTGAGTAGATGGGAAAAGATAAAGAAGTTAATCCCATTAATCACTTTTAGACATACTTAGAGAAACTAATTTTTCTGCAGACAAGATGGCCAAGAAAGGGGTGTTGCTGAATAGAGGTGTAGTACTTTATTATAAAGAGAGCCACATTTTCTGGGGAAATTGGAGAATGAAGAGGATATGTACTTCAGATTTTAAATTTTGGACTGTATGTAATTTCCTAAGTGAACTTGTGGTCTTTTGTTTTTCTTTGATTTCAGTTTCTTTTGATTTGCCATGAAAAAATATCTTGGCTGAATTTTTGTAAATTGATATATTTTCAGTAATAAAATTCATGATTAAGCAAAAATAAAATAAAATGGTTTGACTTGACAAATAGCCCTCTCTTTTTTTTAATTCAAAAGTTGAATTATATTAAGTGTTGGAATGAGTTACAGTAGAAGCTTCGAAATCAACTAAGACTTGTATATCTTGAGGTAATTCCTCTTGATACTCTCATAATTTGCCCTTAGAATTCTGGCCTTCTTGGCTAATTTATCGGTCACACCATTACTGACTCTCTTAGCAGAGATACATTTCCACTGACTAATTTTATTTAAAAGAAACATAATACCAAGGATTAACCCTTGATTCTTCCAATGAACATAAAATGTATGCTCATTAACAGCCTTTATTAATGTTTCACTATCTGACTCAAAAACTATACCACTCAGATTCTTTGAAATAGCCCAGCTAACTGCTTCCTTCAGTGCCAGACATTCCAGCTCTTCAACTTCTATGTCCTCTATTTTTGCTGTAATGATACAAGTAGAGAGCACGAAAGAGATCCAGCGAGTGAGAGCTCCAGTCCAACTTCTCCAGAGCGTACAGTTACTTATTGGGATACTTGAACAGATCATTCTCAAGCCTCCAGCTTAATGGTCAAATCACTTTCATCAACAGCATTGTTTTGTTGTCCCCAGAGCTGTGCATATCTCCCTTCTCTTAACAAGAGAGCATCATAGTGACCTTGTTCAACCACCTTCCCATTCTCCAAAACAATAATCTGCAACATCCACCATGATTATCTGCATGAAATTATATAGATAAAAATAGGAAGGAGGAAATTACAAAAGAAAATAGGAAAAGATGGAAATACTAGCTGCCAGTAGAAAGAAACCATTTACCTCATCGCACTGCATTGCAGTGGTAAGTCGATGTGCAATGAAGATTGACGTACGATTATGTGCTATGGATTTCAACGCATTTAGGATCTCAGCTTCTGTTGTACTATCAAGAGCACTTGTAGCCTCATCACATAACCTAGCAACAAAAATATAAATAGTCCATCAAAAACCTAATTTCATTTTTATGCACTTATAGAAAAGAAACTGCAGCAGGTGTCAACTGGGAGATATGATGTCACATCTTAACTGCACATGAGTTCAATCACTCCTATCTTGCAGATACAAAGACAATAATGGACCAAAATGAAGAATGCTGATATTATTCAACCTAAGCCTAATTACAATTCCAAAAATCTAGTAAAGGCATCTCCTGTTCACAAATAATACAGTTACGTGCACAAAGGCTTTCTTGTCTAGCTCTTCGATATCTATCGCTATCAGATGGATTCACAATCTCAGATGCTCCTCTTTGAGTATTCTAAAGAAGATTTTCCCTTTCGTGTTGGATTATTTGGAGGCAAGGAAATCTTCATGTATTTATAGGGACTAGTGGAGATATATGAATTTCTCTAAAGATAAAGGCAGACTTAAATGGAGCAAATACAAAGTCTTAAGTGTGTTACAGGGTTGGCTCCTCCATATCTTATATACTGTCAGTTCTGTGCATTCATCTGAAGGGTTTCAACTCTTAACATAGTTCTTTCATTGACGAGACAAATGCAGGTTATTCAACTACTTACAAGATTGCAGGTGCTTTCAAGAAAGCACGAGCAAGGGCCACTCACTGCTTTTCGCCACCGCTTAACTGCAGGAAAATAAATTTACTCAATCAAGACAATTCAATCCCTGACTAGGCGAATTACACATCTACACTTATCTTCATACGCTAAAACATCTATTTCTTTTTATCTACAAATTCAGAACAATGTGAGGAAAGTAATTAACAAATAATAATGGTGGAATTCCTTGATAAAGAGGAAATGAGAATGACTGTGAAATTGCTCTGGGTTTCACAAAACGGGATGTTTGTTCACATAACTTATCCATCAGGTAGAGTAATAAGGTAGGTAGTTGTCATCTGCGGAAAACCAGAGGTCCGGGACAAACTACACACACATCAGCGCGGGATACTAATAGTAAACACAAGGAGCAATGGTCACCTATATTGGTGGAGCATAAAAGTCAAACTTAGCTTGATGGTCTAAACCTCCCTCAATTAACGGAATTGTATGAGTAAATATTCTCTAGTACCCAGCCATACTGAGATTACAGTGAGCTTCAGTTTAATTATTACATAGAAAGACATCGGAAGAAATAAGAGCAGTTGATTTGCATTCTAAGAGGGTGTACCGATACTAACCTTTTGCATTATGACTTAAACAAGTCGAAAAGCAACTACTGGAGGTGGACCCAAACACTTCTAAATGCAAATATTGCTCCTAGTAATCCTTTGGTTATCTGTTATCAACATACACTCCAATACTTCCTTTTCGTCATTGATTTTCACTACCTTGCAATATCTTAAAGCAAGCTAGAAGAGGTATTGTTCTCTGGAAAATGGATGGGGACAACCAACTTGTTTGCATGACAATAACAAACTAACCTTTAGTCCATGTTCACCGACCATAGTTTTGTATTGCTCCGGAAATTTCATGATAGTATCATGGATGGCTGCACGTCGAGCTGCATCATAGACCTGAAATTGATCAGGTATTTGGAGTAATTCAAGGGTACAGCTGTAAAAAGAAGACATTAAACTTGTCATTAAATCATGACAGACCTCCTCCTCTGATGCGGACAGCCGTCCATAACAAATATTGTGGAATATTGTATCATTGAAAAGTACCTGATCATTCAACCCAGGAACATAGCGTTCATAATAAGATCAGAACTCAAAAACAAAAAAGGCAAAGTTCTAAAACCAGTAACAGAGTAAAAAAATAATGAATTGCTTTTCCAAACTTACAGTATCTTGTGGTACAATGCCAATAGATTTCCGTAGACTTCCAACAGTCACATTCCTAATATGCTGGCCATCTACCCTTATCTGACAGAATTAAAATGTTTAGCAGCCTTTCAAGGATATAGATACCAGTATCATGCGTTACACTAGGAGTCTAGGAAACTAAAAAGGAAGTGCCGGTCCTTACAGCTCCATTGATGGGATCGAAAAATCTGTACAGCAATCTAAGTATGGTGGACTTACCTGCAAATATATTTCACAGTGAAAATTACCAGTTCAAAGCACAAAAACTTACCACAGGAAAAACTTCCCATGATACACACAAGAATAGATAACACTGACACAACACATAATTTACAATAAACATACTCCCTCCCTCACTATACAGAGGCCGAGTTTAAGAATTTTGTAGTCCCATTAGATATGGGCAGGTATATCTAACATTTATCCATGTTGGGATAAGATAAGGGTAAATTAGGAAAGTAAGAGGACATTTATGAAAACCAATCTTTTTCTAATTCTAAGAGAAAACCTCTTCTCCGCCCTTATATGTGGGACGGAGGGAGTAGTAGATTAAATTCAGCACCTCTAGAGACTTACCACTGCCGCTAGTTCCTACAATTGCAACACTTTTTCCAGCAGGCACAGTAAAAGATATCCCGTCGAGGATCTTTCGTTCTGTTAGATATAACAAAACAAAAAGAAAAAAAAGGCATCAAAAACCAATCATCAGCTAAGATAATAGAAACATCTAACAAAGAAAACGTCTGAAAGGATATTGCCAGAACTGAAAAATCCTTGCAGTTTGCAGATAAGGATTTTAATGTGGACAAGTATCACATGTAAGATCACAAACAAATTCAGAACCGAAGATGATTGGCATCTATAGATAGACCAGTGTCCAGTGATTTTCTTTGTAAAGCTGGTACAACCAGGTATCTACATAAAGGTCTTGAGTTCATTGGTGTGGGGGGTGGGTGCGTGGAAGGGGGGGAGGGTTACATGGCATGTGGAAGGTAAGCTTCAAGTGCCCAAGTCACTACAAAGCCAGGATGCGTAGGCCAGAAAGCACCAAATATGTGTCATGGTTAGGTTGTACTGTACAGTTAGTGTTAGTGTTAACTGTGAAGAACAGCGTAACTAGATATTTTACCTAACCCTAAAGTGTATATAAAAGGGAGTCTCTCCTATAGTTACACTCTTTCACTCACTCTCTCTCTCTGATTTTATAATATGTACGTGATATTAGGTATATGGAGTAGTTACCCAAAGTGTACATTGTCAAATTCAATGCTTCCTCCACTCAATGTTAGAGGTTTCGTGTCGTGTGCATCAGCAATTTCTGCCCTTTCCTGTAGTCATGGAAACAAAACCTAATTGTAAACCCTTCAAGAGATTAAAGTAACCTCAAGATTAATGCACTTCACAATAAGCCACATCAAATAAGTAACAGTTATTTTCTTCGGAATGGTTGTTAATAAAAAGACGGTAGTAAAAGCTTAAACAATATTTCCTACACTTCTATTATTCTTTATTTGTAATAAAAACAAACAAATTAAGACTGATTTGTAAAGAGAACTGAGATAACAACTATTGAAGTTAGAACAATTAAGATCAAGTGAGATTCTTACAAACAAAAAACATATTTAAAACACAACAACAACCAAGCCTTTAGTCCCAAACAAGTTGAGGTAGGCTAGAAATGATTGTGTAACCCATGTTGAAGTTTACCAACAACATACTAAAAAATATAGTAATGAAACTCCAATTTCCAAAGTTATTGTTGGACTTGGCTAGCTGTTTAAATTGAAAGTTAAGTTACACAATCATCTTAACGTATATCTACTATTAAAGGCACTTTTTCATTTAATCAGCAGCGGTAATTAATAACGACTGATTAACTAACTCAAATTGTTGTCTTAATTAAGTAGTAACTCAAATTATTGTCTTAATCAAGCAACTCAAATTAACTAGCAGTATTAATGTATTATAGCGCGTGCCTTGTGGTCATTTCTTGTTTCTGAGGGTGGAGACTACAGCTTGAAGATCTATAATATACTAGTATAAATTCATTTTGCTGGTTCGAAATTAAAAAAGAATTGACAGTCGTCCGTTATAAATCTTATGATCATCTAGCAAGAATTTGAAACAATCTAAATGCAGAGCTGAATACATAATTCGTCAGGCACAGATTGATTTTGTAATAACAGTATTAGCATAGAGGACTGCCACTACTGCAAACCAAAGCAAAAATTATGGTTTCACCAAAATCAAGTTAAACAGATGGTGCTCCAATATGGAAACTTTTCACTGCCTAGTATAAGTACCTAATCTTAAGAAGGAACAACTATAGTAGAAAAGTTCATGAGATACCTCTAGTAACTGAAACATGGACTTCATATCAACAAGACCCTGCCTGGTCTCCCGATACACACCGCCAAGAAAATTGAGAGGAAGAGATAGCTGGAAAAGAAGCCCATTTACCATAACCTGGTATTCCAAAGTCACATTCATATCAAAGAGATGAAACAAGGGATACCATATGTAAAACACATGATCAGCAAAATGTTACTGAAAACTAACCAAATCACCAACTGTCATCTCCCCACTCATAATTCCATGTGAACACAATACCATGGCCATTGCAAGAGCTGTGCTAAATATCACATTTTGGCCGAAGTTCAAAAAAGCAAGACTGCTGCTAGTTTTTAAAGCCGCATCCTCATATTCTGAAGAATAGTACTAACATCACGAAACAGCCAACAAAAGTAGAAAGAAAGTAATGATATGCAATCCCCATCAGAATGCAGGTAGATTCTTTGCATTAGGTAGTAATAATTACCTCAAGTCGCTAACATTAATAACTAAAAGTGGTACAATAAGATATCGAGATGCCGGACACTGGCAATATCTTATGAACTACTTACGAAGCTAAAGTAAATCTAGGTATGAGCTGTAGAATCTAAACAACTTACTCTTTATGAACTCATCGTACTTCTCAGCTTCAAATTCCTCATTATTAAAATACTTCACAGTCTGAATAGTTATATAGCATTCACGAGTAAGTGATGCTAGTGGAAATTGTATATCTTCATTTAAAGAAACTCGGAAAAACAAAAGATGAAACAAGAAGGCTATCTCACTTCGTAATTGACAAGTGAGTCAATCACTCTGGAGCTTGCGTCATTATCAGCCTTATTCATGACCTGGCTGATCTTAATTCGCCACTAGAAATACAAAGAGAAAGTTTAAGTTGATGGTTGCTATACTTTTCTTTTTTTCTAGATAGAGCGCAATATAACAAAAACTCAACTAAGAACTTCGTGCAACGTAAAAATAAGAAAATAACTAGCGAGAATGTAGTATCACTAACAAAACAAAAACCGCACTACTGAACATGAAAGGTGGTACAATGATGTACAAAAAAAACTTACTTGCGTCACCGATATCGTGAAAGCAATATATGCAGCAACTGATAAGGATGTAATCCAAGCAAAAGGTGCTCCAAATTTGTATGCCAGTATGCCTGCGACCATTGAAATCTGTAAAAGATAATAATTATTTCCAAAGGGAAAACAAAGAGATACTAACAAGTTAATAATGAAAATATACCCAAAGGAAAGCGCTCCGCCAACTAGCAAGGATATGGAAAAATCTAAAATTGAAATAACAAACTAAAAGCTCGTAGAATAGTACCTCCAAGATTGTAGGAATAACATTGAATACCATAGATGCAAGAATGAAATTCATTGCGCGGCTGCCCCGATCAATTATTCGGTTCAGTGCACCAGTTTGCCGGCTGAGATACAAAAGCCAGGTCAGGAATTGCCTTCCAATTTATCTAAGGCAACAAAAAGTACATTCTGCCAACATGAACAAAGATAACCTAGCTGGGTGTGTATAAGGAAGGGAAACTGATCAATATGTATTATTTATCAATGAGACAGACTTAATCAGCAAAAGCACATTGACAGTCTACGCTATAAAAGTCAAGACTATAACTCGCAACAGCATAAAATTCCCAAAGAAAAAATGAGTACAAGAATAGCTGTGACACCTCGAACTTTGGTTAGACTTTCATTTATGATTTCATAATCAAAAATAAAAGGGAAAAAAAAACGAGAATAAACACATGTTCAAAGAAATTCAACACCGAATAAGAAAAAAAAAATACAGCAAACACGAGCTTTCTGCAAGACTTTTTTTTAATGCGCCACTGTAACAAAAATTAAAATGCTAAAAGGGATTCTTATTCAGAAAACATTTTATCATAAACTCGCGTCATCTAATTCACTAGTTCAGTAGCTGATTTCTAGAGAGCACTTTGTCATAAAAAACAGACACCATGTACTTGTAGTTATATATGTACCTGAGATGATAACGAAGGTCAAGATCATGCAAATGTGAAAATACCTGCACAAGTTAGAGCCATTTTTCATTACATGATAGAAAGATTGTTGACAATTTGATCTATATATATGCATAAAGACATATTGATAAAACTAGAGATAATACAGGTTATTCATGGACAGTACGGAACAAAAAAAAAACAACAGGTAGGGAAAAGTGATAGGCTTCATGAAATACTGTTTAGCTTGCAAAGAAAAAAATTAAAATTAAATTTCAGGATGATAGTTTTGGAAACAGTTCGGCATTCCACGTGAATGTCGAGAATCACTATCGTAAATTTATGCTATTCGGAAGACAGTGTACTCCAAAATATAGAAACAAATAGCGACCAAAGCAAAAGGAGGTAGAGAGATAAGCCTCTTGTGTACCTTCCTAGAAATTGTGCGAATCATCCTCAAGGCTACCTTAGAAAATACAGCACTTCGCAGTTCTGTTCGGAGAATCACATTTGACAAAAAGAACTAAGGATAAAACAAAACAACAGAAGTGTTAAACAATAACACATAAGACAAAATCTTCACACTACAAAAGACACACAAAGAAAGACAGAAAAAACTGCTACAACCTCCGTCAGCTTGCGAATAAACATACCATTCTTCATATGCTCAACCAAAATATAACTCACTTATCAAAACAATATACAGACAAGAGTTATGGGTTACGTCATAGTGCAATACCGCTGCAAGCAGATGCCCCGTGCTATTCCATAGCCAATAAGAACAGCTACAGGGCTCACAAATAGAGCTAAATAAGTTGAATTTGCAGCTGAGAAGGTAGCTAGTGAACCAGCAGTCCCAGTTGCATTTGATAACCAATCCACGGATAACTTGAATAAGAAAGGCACTTGAACATTCAAAACCTGAAACACATTTGGCCATATCTTATTAGAAATGAACAACAACAAAGCATCACCTTCATATCCAAAGCAAATTTCTTGAAAAACTGAACCTGCCTTTGATCCGATTAAAAGACCCAATGCTAATACCACCCTCAGTTTGAATTCATAATTATCTTTCAACCATAAATACTTTGCAAGAGTTTTTAGGATACGCATATCTGCCACTTGTTCTTTTTCTTTCTGCACAACTTTATCCTTTTCGATTTTCTTTTCAACTGGTTTACCATTCAATGTATCCCCAGCTGATGATGAGAAGAACGCACACCCTTTATGTACCGAATTCTATTAGATATACACGCATTTGAATTAAAACACTAGAGACTCGAGTTGAATCAAAACTTCCATAAACAGATATTAAAAAGAGTATTGGGCAACTATTTGTACTTACAGATTCTCTGAAAGGTCTACTCCCTAAAGGTGAAGGGGTATCCGATAAAAAACCATTAATCTGATTGTACACTCCACTATTTCTTGCAAAATTCATCCGATTGCGCCTGAATTCACTAGAAAATGGATGTTTTTCTAACTTTAATCTTTCAATACCACTACTAAAACATCTCTCTTGAGAAGAAACAACAGAAAGTCTCAAATGACTGTGGAAACGGCACAAATGCGATGCATTTCTATAATCACCCATATTTGGTCTTCCTCCTGTGGGTTTGGCAAACTGACAAACCCGAATACACTTGGAAATAGATATCATTTTTCAACTCTGATCAACAATCAGCTCAAGAGTTAAAAATTACTGTTGGATTTCTCAATAACATAGTTTTCTTCAGGAAATCAAAAGAAAAAATCCGATTTCCTCAAAACCCCTGAGAACAATTGACAAAAATCTGTTAAATTTTGGTGGGAATGATAAATTCAACTTGCTTTCGCCCCTTTACTGTATTATCAGATCAGGAGGAAGGAACATAAAAGCCTATTTAAAATAGCAAGTATTTTCTAAATCGAAAAAGATCAACGGGAAAAACCTCAAAAAAAACCGTGTACTCACGTGGCACAAAATCCCCACCCCTGTAAATCTTTGAAAGGAGGGCCCTGCAAGAATCATCCATCTATTTTTTTACTGTTTTCAAAAGCAGTAGTTCTCTGCGGACCGTGTGTGTGAACCCTAGTTAGCAATTCAGTATTCGGCAAACGTACGGAACGTGATACGTACGTGTATTATTTGGATTCATAAAAGTTAGATTCGGTCAAAAATCCGGTCAACGGTTCGTGATGCGGCAGTAATTCGGAACGGCATACGTACGTGTATAATTCGATTTAAAGATACTAATTCGGTATTGAAAATTCGGCATAGATTAAATTAATAGAAAATACATTATTAAGGTTATCAACAACTAAACATCCATTCACATCTCTCACACCACGTCCAGAGTTGCGCTAACCTCCCCTCTCATTGGCCAGTCAACGAAACCCTCACTCCTGATTGGCTGAAAAACAAGTTAGCCCCCTTACATTTCGTGGCCGTTAATTTTTAATAGAATTGACGCGATCTGACGCTCCAAACCGAGCGATAGCTTAGGAAAATTCTTACACCACGTTTACATGATGTTAGTAAAATCCAGACCTTCAGATTAACCGCAAATAAAATGCCATATATAGCAGAACCTTGGAAAATCTACAAAAATCTTTCGGAAAAAAATGAAAAAAAAAAAACTTTGGAGAATTCCGATAAATTCCATATTAAGAAAAAATCAACGAAAATAAATTTTTATGGGATTCTATCATTGGTAGTTTAGTTTTGGGTATTTTTGTTAATGTATATATTTTTTGGATAAGTATCAATATTTGTTCATCTCTATATTTAGATTACTCCAAATATAGTGGTTGATTGACCGACAATTTATGCTTAATTTGGTGAAATTTCTTCTTAATCAAAATTTCCATGTCTGGAATTATAATTAAGGATTCCATGTATAAATGTAACCATATATAATCCGTGCGAAAAATACTTTTGTAAATGTTTTTAAAAACTAAAAATAGATTTTATTATATAGAAACGGATTGATATTATTTCCAAAATAGAATTATTTTATGGAATTTGTGAGTTCAGTGATTTTGTGTATATAGAACATCCTAGAAAACGCAAAATATTTTCTTGCACCCGCGCCTCTTTTCCTTTTCTTATTCTCTCTTCTCAAACCCTAATCATCTTTTTCCCATTACCTGGTCAATTTTATGATTGTTGGTTGTAACCAATCTTTGTGCATCAAATCATGTTTGTTGGTTGTAACCAATATTTGTACATCAGATCAATATTATGAGGTATTTTTTTTTTAGTTGTTTTATAGAATTGAGTTTAAAACAAGATCAAAATTATTTCCATGTTTTATTTTTGTCAATCTGTTGCATGTCAGTGTCACCATAATCTCTATACTTCTTTATATTAGGTTGTTTGCTAATGTAAGCGCATTGTTTCTAGGTTCGAATTTTGTTAGCTTGGGAATCCATTTCAAGTTAGCTCTTTGTTATGACTATTTGGTTTTGAGGATGTTGTTATGACTTAGAAAGCAATTAAAGCTCTACCGAGTTGTACTAGACTTTGCATTTTTCTCTGTTTAATGATGCATATTTAGTGTTTTCGTTAGTCTTTTTTTTAAAGAGATGGGTGACCTGGTACTTGAAATTTGAGAAACAATCGGAGGTTGAATTGGAGTTAAGGTTGTCAGAATCAGAAGCACTTGAAATATATCTTGCTCATTATCCTACTGGGATAATTGGAACAAACTACTACTGGGCTATCGAAAGCGTAAGCACATTATCCTTCCTTTTTAAGTGTTAACTGATCCTTGAGTTTGTGTTTTTTGTTAATAGAACTTCCCTAAGATTTAGTTGTCAAATTCGTGTTTTAGTAGAAAACCTGAAATTGTATATGTTATGCCATAATTTATTTGCCCTACTTCCTGTTACATGTATATGGAAACGATTCAGATAAACTACTTCTTTTGTTTGAGTGAATCTTGATTCCACTACAGCTGTAGCAAAGCCTGGGAAATCCTAAGAGATACTACTAATGATAGCAAAGCTCATTAGTATGATGCATCGCTTCCGTTTAAAGTATATGGTTGGTATTTTTTAAAAAAAAAATTGACTATTGATATTAGAAAACCTAATTGAAGTGATCCTTTTTGTGCAGGTAGTGTTAAAATGGACATTGTGATCAATGTTAACTTTTGCTTTAATTTGCTTCTTATATCAGTAAGTTTCTTCTTAACTTCTATTCCTTTTTTCTACCTGGGCTTAACAACAACTCCATAGAAGGAATCACTAGAGTTACTAAAATCTTAGGTCGTCCGTCGTCATATGTGCTTTAGTGTTGTGGATTGTTTCTGAAATATTCATTGTGGTTGTTTTGCAGGTAATTAACATTTTTTTATGGACCTACGAGCTTTAAGAAGAGAATCGGGGAAAGGTAATTACCCCAGAAACTTCTTTTATGTTTTCTTCACATTTTCTAAGGATTTTTGTAAATTGCTTCAGATGTAAAATTATCACTGGCCAATATTAGTAAGTTATGAGTACTGATTTAGCACTGGCCACCATAAAAGGAAATGTAAAATTATCATCATCATTTTCATCTAACGAGAAATAGGATAAGGTGTGTGTACTCTAATTAATGCCACAACGCTTTTCCGATTATCACTTTCGTTTCCATGAGCATACTGTTTTAACTAATATCCATATTCATTCATGTGCCAAGAAGTTATAGGCAGTCTAAATGCTCGACATTTCCATGAGCATACTGTTTTAACTAATTTCCATGAGCATACTGTTTTAACTAATATCCATATTCATTCATGTGCCAAGAAGTTATACGCAGTCTAAATGCTCGACATTTTAAGAAGGCTGCTAATGAAAAGCTTTTAGAAGTTAATTTACCATCTAGCTGTTCATACATGTTCAGAGATTTTACCATCCAGCTTTTAGAATGTATGTCTCTCTACTAGGGTGATAAAATCCATCCTAGGTATGACAATGAGGTACATATAGTACTTCGAATTACTATATGCGAAGTTCTGAACTATTGAGATCTTATAGTTTGTTGTATTCTATTACAACAAACTCTGACACTATTGTTTGTTATGTGTGGTTTAGAATACCAGATTTATGATAATGGACAAGAGGTACTCTTTGAACTTTAAGTTCTCGGAAAAGAAAGATGCGTTATTATGAATTAATGGTCTGCAAGTTACTGAAAACAATAAATTTATTCTCATTTGGATGGTATGTCGACTCATGAGTCTTAAATGGATAAATTAAAAAAAGGTAAGGATTTTGTTGATGCTTACCTGAATTGGATTATTTGATACACAGTTGAATTTTACGTTTTAGGTTTTCATTTTTTTCCAGTCAACATACAATATGTAAGTGTTGTTGCGTGATTGCTGGTGGTAGGAGATGGTAGTAGTAGCGTGTATGGGGCAGTGGGTGGTGGTGAGTTTGGTATGGCTGGAGGCTGATGATGGTATATTGTGATGGTGGTGTTTGAGGTGGTGGTCTAATTTTTAATTAGTTATTTAGCTTGATTTTCTTAGTAGCTAGGTTTGCTAATTCATGTTTTATTATGAAATATTTTGTAGTAGATGTTATCTGAGGAACAAAAATCAACATCACAAATCCTAAACTTCCAACACCACTTTAGTACCTGTTTCAGTTGACCATTTTTTTTTTTTTTTTTGTTGTTGGTCTTTTTGGTTTTATGTAGAACAATGAGCCGTATGAGGTGAAAATCTCATGTGCGGTTCCTGTAGACAATTTCTTTTTTCTATTTTTTTTGTTTGGTCTTTTTGGTTTTATATAATAGACTTTGTTATTTTTGTTGTAAAGGTTTGCTGCATTATTGATTTTCTTTCTTTCTTTCTTGATGGCTCTGTATAGACTTGGAATATCGTCTGTTTATGTATGAAGCTTATTAAATTCTTTTTCCTCTATGTAATGGTGTCGTAAATTAGACTACCTAGGTAGTTATAGCGCTTGAGTAGAATGTGATCGTCATAATTTTTGTTGCTCCATACACGAAAAATAATAAAATAATAGCTCCTTGATGTTAAACTGGCATTCACCTTTTTCTTTGTCTGATTAAGCAATTAATTCCCTCGCCATCTAAGCCAAGAAAGCACCAATCAACATCTGCTTTGTAAAATATCACGAAGGGAGCTAGGCCTCTGACCCGATGAATCCGTCTCTTGGTTTGATAGGGATAGCTATATTTCTGGGAGCGAACTCCAGGCGAA
Source organism: Papaver atlanticum (assembly GCA_023531105.1). NCBI lineage: Eukaryota > Viridiplantae > Streptophyta > Magnoliopsida > Ranunculales > Papaveraceae > Papaver > Papaver atlanticum. Next base: position 39,259 of record JAJJMB010014260.1, read on the forward strand.
TATGAAGCGCATGGATACAGATTATGCCTTGAAATGAAAGACAATTCCAGCATCAAGTGAGTTGGGACTTTCCTTTGTGAAGACAGCATATGGTGAAATAGCCAGGTTTTGAGTCCTTGACTTGATCATAATGAAAAGGTAGCTTCATATTCGTTTGTGAATAGGATGGACTCAGTCCTCTCCTATTCAATTTTATGGCACTTGAATAGGATGGACTCAGTCCTCTCCCAAGTACGTTTAATAAGCAATTGATTCCCTTGGTTACTTTATCTCCATTAATGACATGTACGTATATACGTATACTCACTACCTATGGTATTTATTGAACAGTCAAGGTTTTTATCGATAATCAGACCGGCCACAGTTATCTTGAAAGACATCTCGGAGATATTGAAAATTCAGGGATAAAAATTCTGGGTGGCACCATGTTAGTTGTCTATTGAATTTTAAGTATATATCGTGCTTGAGATGGTCAACGTTATAAAACAATGACATTTGAAAATCCTTTTCCAGCTTGGTAACGATTCAAACGTTTTTTTTTTTTTTTTTTTTTTTTTTGCTTATAAGCAATATAAAAAAAAGATTTGATTGTCATTGTCAATGGTGTACAAAGTAGACATATCTAGAATTAATTCCATTATGGTTTAAGCATTTTAACACGAAACTCTTTACTAGGTAACTTATTCCATTCACATTTTAGCCATATGGAAGTTTTTAAAAATTAGAGCATAGTTTGACTATTAAGGGATATCAAACATTTCTATCCATTAGAAACAATTGGGCTAATCAAGAGTTTTTTTAAAGATGTTCTAATACATCTTCCCAACGGGTGCGGGGCGAAGCCCCGCCACACCAATCGATAATTCTCATCAGACTTGGTGCATAGCACGGGTTACATACTAGCAGCAAGAGCATGTATATCCAAAGACCAAGTCACTACATATTTATGCCGTTGTTGATTTACACGTCGTCGATCAAGCCAACATAGTTTGCAGAAAGAGTATGTATATCCAAAGGCCATGTCGGCACTACGTAAAAGGGAAGTTAGAGTTATAATGATTCTTAGCTCTTGATATTGGCTTTTGGTGTCCTGTAAAATTAAAGTTTATAATGGCTTTGATCATGTGATGAGTTAGTTACAAGTATAAATAATATTAAATATTGAGTAATATTATGGGATGAACTAATGTCAGAAGTCAGAAACTTTCCTGGATATACTACTGTTAATAGTAAAATATGCAAGTGAGTAGTACTTGGATTAGGTGGGGCTATAATTTCGATATGGTCGGCATTTTATACTACGAAATTAGTCAAGTTTATGAATATCAGAAGGTAATATTCTCTGAAAAGGTGTGTAACATTTGGATTTCTGAATAAGCATTAAAGAAAACTAGGTGATACGCCAAACCTAATAGCTTGAGCATGCTTAAGAAGACTGGTTCATTTTTTCAAGGGAGTTAGGCAGGAAGCCAGTACGAATCACTGCATCTTTATTCCTATTTTATAATGATTATGGTCGATTTAAAGAAGCTACAAATTTATTTCTTGAACATATGAAAACTTTTGCAATATCTTGCCCACACTATTAAGAAGTGTTCAACAGACAGAGATGATGTTCGGTATTGAAATAATATTTCATACTCCACGATATGCATTATGAGCTAGAAATTAACATTATGAGAAAGAAATCTAATCTAAGTAAACGAGTCTTTCACTTTGTCCAGGAAAGCTTTGGGTGATCTCAGCTCAGAATATCAAGTGTTCAGGATACAAGTAAGTTGGAGTTTGAATCATCTCTTTTTTTCTTTCCAAGTTTCAGTTGTATGGCTAAACATCATTACGTGATTATCTATTGTGGTTAGTTCGGATAAAAACTGAAAAAGTTTTTGGAGTTATTTTTCTCCTGTAAGCTATAGGGAGACCATGGCTTATAAAGTGAGCACCTTGAAAAGTGTATAAATTGTAGAAATACATAGTAGATAGTTTCATCGAGAGGGTGATGGAAGTATATATAGAACATGAGCAAAAGTTCACCGGGGAAGCTCTCCTCTCTGCTCATGAAAAAACACATAGCCAGAAGGTTGAAGGTTGAACCCTGTCGAGTTATAAATACCAAAAATAACATATGATGTTTGTCAGCCACTACTACATGTAGTCAATGTAATTAGTGTGTTGATTCTTGTCTTGCTCTCTCTCTCTCTCTCTCTTTCTTGCATCGCTGCACCTGGAGTAAGAATCATCAATCTCCAAATTGATTTCTAAATTATGGTTCAGAGACTCATCTTAGACTTATGTTCACTTTTGATGGGACTTGATAAAGCAGAGAACATGGTGAAGTCAGAATAGTGGGTAGAAGTACGGTCTAATTGTAATTTTTCGTTAGCTAAATTGAGGTTGTGTTATTAAACTAAGTTGTTTTGTCCCATTGGCCAGGATCTCTGAGTAAGAACTCTATGTCAGTACGTGTAGCATCATTAGAGGTTTTCTCTAATGAGGTTGTTGGCATTGTGTCGAAAAATCTCTACGATGATGAAAACAAATTAAGTGAGTTCTCCACGGTAAATTGATTGTCAACATTTTATAAAAAAATCCCTCTAAGGAGACCGATTACAGTTTTCTCCTGCTCATCAAGAGGCAAGTTTCTCCGGCTGTTCCATACCTTCTACACATGGCTCAGGTTAAAACTTGACAAATTCTCATTTAACCTATAACATTACGGTTTGTGAATTTCTATGTTGTTGCTTATAAATTTAGGTTGAAGCGACATTCCGCGATGAAAGGAAGTTAATTGTTGTTCATGATACAACTACTGAGTTATAATGGAAATTCAGAGCTAGCTTTACATGGGTCTTTCCTCCAGGATGTAAATAGGGACGATGGAACCTATCTACTAAATGGTTGATAAAAAATTTATGCGCTTGCTTTACTTTTGAAATAGATAGGGTTTCTTGATTTACAACATTCGTATTATTCATTCATCAACTATTGCTGAGAAAACCTATCTTCTAAATTGTTTATAAGATTTTATCCATTGGAAAAATAATATTATGTAATAAACTTATCAGCTTGATTGAGAAAAAGTTTTACATGTACATATAGAATCTAATTTTCACATCCATGGAACAAAAAAAGGAAGTATAATGGAAGTAGTTCCCGGGTTTGTTATTGGTGCAGGTTAGATATTTGAGACCAAATGGGGTATAGGTGATTTTTACGGTTTACAATTGTGCCAGGAGATCTTCCGAGAAACATTAAAAAAAAGTGTTAACGTGGATGGGGTTCATTTGAGACAAACATATAAGTAGTGTTTTTTTTTCATATATGATTGGCTTCCTAATTGAAAATAAAATCATTGTGAGCACGGTGGCAGACTGGCAGTGATGATAGATCATTTGAAGTTACTATTGGTGATTTCATATTTTAACTCACAAGAGAGCGACTGATCTTAATTTAATTTGATTTAAACATGATTGTAACTTAATAGTTGACTACAATCAGTATGTATATCTACAAAAATATGTGCAGTGTGAACCGAAAGACATTTCAGAGTGGAAGTAGGTGAGAAGTTGTTGCCATGGAGTGTTCGGGACGTCCTCAACAACCAATTTCTTAAATTTAGTGCTTTTGTAGTGAAATTGATAGCGATTTACTTTCAAATTGACATCTTAAATTTGGGACTATGTAGGCATGTGGGTTTTACTTAATTTGAGTGTTTATTTTTCTGTTTTGATGTTAGTGATAGGTGTATCAGGTTCGTGGTGGACCCTTTCCTTCGACAGGTGAAGTGTCATCTATTTCAGACCTTTATTCCATAGAGCTTACAGAGGTTTTGGATCTTTTGTACAAAAGAATGAAAAATCTTGGAACTACATTGTAGTTATATTTCAAGTAATGCATTAAAGGATTCTCATACGGAAGAATTGGAAAGTACGATGCCGTGAGTATTGCCAAGTCTATTCGTTTTAAACAGAAAGTGCTTGATTGAGTCACTGAGCCAAAAATATTTTGATAAATTAATGTCGAACAAGCAGAAGAAACAGAAAGGAATTTTGTATGATCCTACAATAGCACTGGCGGTCCGTTATAAGAATCTTGATAGTTTTTATTTTACTGAGTAAATTTGAAAGTTGAAACTCTTAACCGAGCTTTAGTTTTTGTCAATTTTGCAGGTAGTTTGTTACAAGGATGGGGTGCTCCAGCAAATCTGTAGGATACGGTTACATTGACATCTCTACAGAAAATTTCCAATACTTATAAATGAAGGCTACATCACACGTGAGAATCAAACATTTCCAATAATTCACTCTTATGATAATCATTACCAATCAAGGCATTATTTTATTTTTTTTAATCATCTCTTCATTTTATCTTTTTTTTGCAAGTGATTTTAATGTCAGAGAATATGAAGAACAATTATTTGAAGAACAGTACTACTGATAATGGAGAAAAGGTAAACAACAATAATAGATGGCGCCAAAATATCGTCACTTTGTGCCTGAATGCATATCGTCACTTTGTGCCTGAATGCATATCGCCACTTTGGAGTGGCACAGTGTGCCACAGTGACAACTATGACTCCCACGAAGGGAAGTTGCTTGCTACGGCGGCCTCAAAGTCGAAGAGAGCCCTGGTTAGAACTTTTAATACTTTAGATAATGGAACTTTGTTGCATGTGGCGGGTACATTTTGTTCAGGAAGAAAGTTTTATTTTTCTTACACTGAAAACAATTTTAGTACATTTTTCTTTGCTTAACGATCGCTCGGCTTTCGTCAGTTTCAATTTTTGACATCTTATATAAACCTTATCAGTATAAAATTTACCGAAAATTTGGTTTTACTATTAAACCATCTTTTTATTCGACGTGAATAACCAATCTTGACCGCTATACCCAATGTCCTAATCATCCGATTACAACAATTTTTCACCAAACTCAACTTGATATATTTTTTTATTTTGGTTGACAACTTGAAAATTAGTATAGAAATATCGATAAGGTTGTTGTGTAACCATATCCAAAAGTGTCATTGCATTTGGTAAAAAATTGTGGAATGAAATAAAGATAATATTTATTTCATTTGTAGTAGATAATCTCCTTGAACGGTTAATGTCACTTTAAAAACCATTATTTAACTTAAAATTTTGGCCGCTAACTTAAAATTTCATTATAGTTTCACCATATGCAAGCCTTTTTAATTTATGCATACATGCCCAATGTTTTTATGTTACATCACATTTGCATTGTTGACAAACTTTCGGCTTACGTAAATTTAGCATAATGAATTTGGTTGTGCCCATTTTTGCCAAACAGATGAAACAGTTGGAATCATTTTTTTCATTAAATATAATTAGACTAATCAAGATTTTTTTTTTGATGATGTTCTAATTCATCTGGACCACGGGCGCGAGGCGAAGCCCCGTTAGTGATATATAAATAATACACTTAGGATAATCATCAACCAACTAGCAGCCTAGTGGTTGGCACCTAGCTCAGTAACCCAAAGGGCATGGGTTCCATCCCCGCTTTGATCAAGGTTTTTAAAACCTTAAAGAAATGAAGGAATGGGCCCAATGAGTTAAAACGGTTGACTGAACTGGATTCAGTACGTTCAATTAATTAAACCAGCTGTCCGAATTAGATGACCAAACAAAACGCGAATCCGAATAATTCGCGTAAAATTCGAAATCTCCATATAACAATCATTCGCCGAATTGCTAACTAGGGTGTGAACCACTACAAAATCGTTCGTACACACATGAGTGGGCCCGTGGTTCCCGCCCCAAAAAGCAAACAGGGTCCCAATTTATTGGGTAATACGCGAGTAGACGGTTTGTTCACGGTTCATGTAAAGTTTTTGTTTCAAAAGAAATCCTGGATGGACTGTTGAAAACACGGTCCAGAAGATCCGCCCCCTCACACAATAGTGGACTTCGCCTGTCATGATTTGTAGGGGGTTGGGTGGTCCCGCAAAAACAAGTTGTTGTGAGGGGAAGGTTATTTTGAACGGTTCATGAAGAATTTTTGTTTCAAGAATACCCCTTTCTACCTGTTTTCATTTTTTATCAAACCAAAAATCTTGTTTGGTTTCTTCTTCCATCGGGAGATATCAAACAAACCGCTAGTGAACTCCCCCATTGATCAACACCCATTTATGTTGCAATCTTCTCAAAACCTTACAAAGTATTGTACCAAACTTGTGGAACTGCAACCTTATACTTCTGTGAACCAGCAGGATTAGTACAACCATCATAATTGTAGTATATCATATAAACCTTTCGAGGAGCTATATTTCGTTTAGGCATTTCGTCAAACATTGTATTGGCATCTTTTATGAGTCCAGATTTACAACACATACCAACAGCAATACACCCCACAAACATAAACCATGTTGTACACAAAGTCCATGGTGTTATTTTCCGATCTGACAAAGATCAAATACCAGCTGAAGCGCACAATTTAAAGTAAAATCATTAGGTTTAATTTGGAAGTTCATCATAAAATAACAAGAACATCAAGACACAAATTAATCAAAACCCAGTACTAAAACTAATTAAAGAAGGTCAAACCCATATGATGGAATTGAAATTGAGTGATAGGGGGAAATAACCTGCTTTCAAGAGAAATGAAAATGGAACTTAAAACTTACTGTATTGATATTTGGGTTACTAATATTAAAAAAGGTATTGTTTGGTATTGATAAGATTTCTTTCTTTCTTTAGAAGTTGTTCTTCTACTCGCTCTCTTTCTTTCTTCCTGTATATTCTTTTTCTGAAAAAAAGACAGAGGCTTTTAAGTTTCAACTGAGAGAAGAAGCCGTGAGTTCGTTTTCGAGGGTTTCGAAAGAGGTGGAGGCTTCAACGAAGAAAACTGAGATTGTTTTTATTTAGGCGAAATATTTTGGGGGAAAGTTGCCGCCAGAATGAGAAAACTTGCCCTTATTTTCGATTTTTCCTGCCCGTCAGGCCACCAAGATCACCTCCAAAACGAACCACGAAAATGCTTGACACCCCTTGGAATTAATCATCCCCCGTCTCTTGCCCCTGTGATGTGGCTCAATCTATAACTTTCGTCTGGGTGTGATAGGGCTGCACACTAACCGAACCGGAACCGAAAACTGCACCGAAACCGCATCAACCGCACCGAAACCGATAATCCAACGGTCGGTGACGGTCTTAATTATGATAACCGTTAGATCTTCGGTTCGGCCATCGGTTCCACCATTAACCGATCCATAACCGAACCGAGTAAACGATTATTGTGGACCCTTGATTTATTCTATTATGATCAATCCAAGCCATCTATTTTACGAGTAAACCTAACTATATAATAGAAAACCCTAAAACTTTAACAGCTTCTTCGTTTCTCTTCTCTTCTCCGAGACTTCGTCTCTCTCTCCAGTCGCCTCCATCACCAGTTCACCACCAGAGGCAGAGATTTTTAGTCGCCTCCTCCACCTCCATCAAGAGATTCAAGACTCAAGAGCACCACCACCTCTAGTAAGTGTTTTATCCTCTTCTGTTTCTCCTTCTCCTTGATTGAATTTTTTTAATCAGTTTCAGGTTTTTTTTATTTTTAGGGTTTTTTTTGATTCACTACTTTGAGTCTCGAGATGGTTTGATTTCTGTTTATCAATCGATTTATATATTGTTTTCAATCGATTTATGTAAGGGTTATAATTATTATTTTTGTTTTTATGTTCTCAGACCTTGAGGAGCAGGAGCAGCTGGAGTTCTTCATTAAGTGAAGTTGTGGATTATTTCAAACAGGTAACTACTAACTAGTGTTTCTTCTTTTTGTTCAGAGATTTTTATTTGTTTTTTATAGAGATTTATAGATATGAGCTTGTTTCATATAGTATGGGTTTATTTCATAGTATGGGTTCTTGCTTATTTGAGTTTTAGTTTGATGATAATGGTGATTTGATAAGAACCTCTGTTTGATTTTATGAATCATATGATTAGTTCATTTCATAACTATGTAATGTTATATTTGCATTGTATTTAGAAGGTTTTTTGTTTTGTTTGTGGTATATATAACATTTCTAAGCTGCTCTTTGTTTAGAACAGAGCTTGAGATATCTATAGTCTGCAGATGTTTCAATAAACACATCCACCATTTCTTAACTTTGTTTTATTACAAATATGAAATCATCTTTTATTACTTTTGTGTGTTGCTTCTGTAATGGATATGTGTACTTGTATTAAGAACTTTCTAGCCATTTCCAACTCAACTAACTTGTTTACATTTCGCAGGGGCTGTAACTGGTAATGGTAGGATCAAGTTCAGTTTCGTTATCAAGCTGCAAGATGTCAGGTGCATCTCCAGCCTCTCAATCCCTTGCAGCTGGGTCTACTGAAGTGACACCTTCTGTAACACCTCAAGTTGATGCTACACAAAAAAACACAGCAGGCTACACAGGACCCTGCACCTGAAAGTGAACCAAAGAAGAAGGGAAAAGTTAGATCCAAAGTATGGAATGATTTTGTAAGGCTCAGTGAACAACAAGCACAATGTAAGCATTGCAAGAAGAAGTTGCAAGCCAATACTCGAGGAAATGGCACCTCCAGCATGAAGACACATTTAGGCACATGTCCTGAGAATCCCAACAAGAAGCTGAAGGGACAACAGAGTTTAATGTTTCCACCACCAAAACCAGGACAGGCATCGAAACTGGTAGCTGTTGGTTATGACAAGGATATGTGTAGAAGGAGATTGACTGAGTTTGTCATAATAGATGAACTGCCATTTAGAATTGTAGAAGGAGAAGGTTTAGAAGATACAGTGAACAGTTGGAACCAAGATTCAAGGTGCCAAGCAGGATGACCATTTACAGAGATCTTTTAACCATCTACAAAGATGAGAAAGAAAAGTTGAAGAAATATTTCAAGGAAAGTAAACAAAGAGTCTCTCTCACAACCGATACATGGACCTCTCCAAACAACTTCAACTATATGTGTGTGATAGTGCACTTTGTTGATATTCATTGGAAGCCTCAAAAGAGAATCATCCTGTTTTGCCAGATCAAGGGTCATACTGGAATGGAAATTGGGAAAATGCTTGAGAAATGTTTGCTGGATTGGGGGCTAGAAGATATTTTTGGTGTGACTTTGGACAATGTCAGTGCAAATACTATGGCAATTGAGTATCTTCAAACCAGTGTCATCAATTGGACATGAGCAACAGTTAGATCTCAATACATGCAGGTTAGATTGCTTTTCTTAGCTCTATTGATATGTTTCTTCTATACTTCTAGTAGTCTGTCAATTGTTTCATAATGTTATTTTATGTTTGTTAATGAGCTTGCCCAAAAAATGATTCATTGGGCTATGTTCATGATCAATTTTCTTATAGTTCTGTATTATTCTCATCTTAGTATTCTTTTTCACTTATAGTTCTGTATTATTTCTTGAATCACTACCATTTGTTCATCACTATATTTCATATGCTACATCTTTTTATTTTCATTTTCATATGTTCCAAGAGATGCGCAGTTTTACTTGATTCTTTCATGAACTAGCTAGGCAACATATCAACTTTGTGTCATTACTCAGTTTAGGCAACATATCAACTCTGTGTCATTCCTTATAAATATCTATTTGCTCTC
>JAJJMB010014260.1:48871-80304 GCA_023531105.1 Papaver atlanticum
TCTTCATCTTCAGTTGATATGTTGGTTGGATTTAGCATACTCTGTGTTATTACTCAGTTTAGAACAAGTACAAATAAGAACTTGATACTCAGTTTAGATTATCTTTTTCCAGTGCTGCTTAAGATTATCTTTTTAAAATTGTGTAGTGGTCTCAACTTATGAATTCAGTAACTTATGATATTTCCTTGTTTCATTCTTATCAGGTAAGGTGTGCTGCGCATGTTCTTGTGCTTGTTGTTAAAGATGCGGTGTTGTTGTATCACAAGTCAATTAGCAGGATCAGATCAGTTATCAAGTTTGTTACCGGTTCTCCCTCTAGGTTAGCCAAATTCAAAGAATGTGCTGCTCTTGAGAAGATTGATTGTGAGAAGATGGTTTTCTTAGATGTGAAGACCAGATGGAATGCTACATATCTAATGCTTGAAGCTGCCATTCCATATGAAAAGGTCTTTAAGAGGTTAGAAAGAGAAGATAAGAGCTTTCGAGATAAGTATATTTTCAAAGAATCTGAATGTGATGCTTTACCTAATATTGATGATGACACTGTTGTAATTGATAATGAAGATTATTTTCTTAGTTCTAGTGAATCTGAATGTGAAGGAGATGTAACTAAAAAGAGGAATACGAAGAAAAATAACAAGCCCCGTCATCATGCTCCATATGCTGCAGACTGGTCATATGCTAGGAGTCTTGTGAAATGTTTAAAAATCTTCTTTGATGCTACTGTTAAGTTCTCTTCTTCAATACAGGTTACTACACATGAGTTTTTATGGCAGTTGGCTTTGATTCATTAACAGTTGGTTCGTCTTAGAGCTATAGGAAACCGAGATTATCATATTTCTAGGATGGTAGAAGTAATGTTTAAAAAGTACAACACATATTGGGGGGATTATGAAGATATGAACTCTGTTCTGTTTTTTGCTAAGTTGCTTGATCCCCGAGAGAAAGAGTCTGGTTTGAAGTTTGATCTTGAATGTTTGTATGAGCAAGATGATTTAAGGGTTTGAACTGTTTTGAAAGCTATGAAACAAGATATGGGAAAACTTTATGAAGAGTACAACACCATGTATTCAAATGCCAATGCAGATGAAGGTGACATCAGCTTTTGAACTTTAGTTATCTGCTTTTGTTCTACTGTTAGAGATTATAAATATTGTTATCATCATCATTTACTCATATTGATTGTGCTGATGTCTTAGATACTGGGTCAACAACTGCTGTAGGTGTAGATGACATGGTAGTTTGTGTGCAAGAAGAGAACATTGAGGATATGCTTGAGTCGAGGAAGAAAAGGCGAAGAATGAATGTTCACTCTACTCATCCAAAGTCAGAACTTGAAAGGTATTTGTTTGATGACAGTGAAACATCTACCAGGGATTTTGATATTCTGGCTTGGTGGCAGGCTAATAGTACCAAGTATAAGGTACTATCACTTATGGCGAAGGATTTTTTGGCAATACCAGTGTCTCAGTTGCTCCAGAGTCTGCATTCAGTACCGGAAAACGCATTCTTACTCCATGGAGAAGCTCGCTATCTGCCAGGACAGTTGAAGCACTTATTTGTACGCAAAGCTGGTTGCAGAAACCTATCTCTCTTGATTTCATATGTGACTATGTACCAGATGACAATGCCAGCATTGAAGATGGTAATGGAATCTCTTCTCTTCTTTTTTGAGTTAAAATTTGAATGAATGTAGTAACTAACTGTGGCTGATACACTAAGCATGATGAATGTCATAATCTGGTATTGCTTATAAATGATATTTGTCCCAGTTGAAACTGTAGCCTTTGCCATAATTATCAAACTGAAACTGCAACTTTCATTTTTTATATTTTATTTACTGAATGTGGTTTTAAAACATATTCATCTGAAAGAAAGATAACAGAAATTGGGAATTTGCTATTGCAATGCCATGTTAACATTCCACTAGTCATTCTCTAATCTTATTTGTTGCTTTTCTTCTTGGCATTCTTGTTGCAGACATTTTGGGCAAGGATGAAGATTAAGGGGATAATTGGCTTGAGAAATGGATGGACTGCATCTTTTACTGGTCTGCTACTTGAGAAATGAAGATTAAGGGGATGACTGTAGTCTTTTACTGGCAACTCATGCTACTTGCTTTTTAACTTTGGTTATCTACTTGTTAAGACATCAGCTCTGTTTAACTTTGGCTATCTTTAGACTTTGGTTAATCTTTAGACTTAAGACTTTGGTTACCTTGTTTTTGAACTTCAACTCAGTTTTTAATCTTTAGACTGATACATGGACTTTGGTCATCAGTTTTTTAAGAATTTCAGAATGTATATGTACAGGTGCAGGTATAGGTACAAAACCGAACCGAACAATAACCGAATAGTGTCGGTGCGGTTAAAAACCGAACCGAATACTAAACAGTTCGGTTACGGTTTCAATTTTGATAACCACATTTTACACGGTTAGGTCAACGGTTTTACCAATAACCGCACCGAACCGAACCGTGTGCAGGCCTAGGTGTGATGAACTCTTAGGATCCGCAGGTGGGTCCATGGCTAAATTTCGTGGACCAATACCTTGCCGACGCGTCATACATACAAGATTTTAGGGGGTGTCAAGCATTTCCGGACCAATACCAACTTTAGACATGTGTCATTTTAAATTATCAAATTTTATAATATAGGCAACATGTATTTTTACTCGTGATAAATTCTGCAAATTTGAGTTTACCCATAATTTGAAAATTATAATAAATTTGAAAATTTAAACATGCAAACAACCATTTAATAATTTTGTCATTTTTTCAAAATTCAAAGATAAATACTCCCTCCGTCATAATTTAGTTGGGCTTCGGATCACCTATCCCTTATTTTCCTGTCTCTTCCTGTCCCAACCAATGATAACACGCCACCTGTTTTGCTCTAAAAATGTACAATTAATAGATAACGGCGTCTAATATAATAAACTACACCGTTGTCTTCGTCGTTCTCATCAATCATGAATATGTTCCTTTTCTTCTCATCTAGTTGATCTAGTTATGGTCCAGTAAAAATATGATAAACATCCCAATCAATTTAACATAAAAGCCCAAACCAGACAATTATAGTTTCAATTGTTCTTTTGCTCCTGATTCTAAATTGAAAGTAACAATCGATGGATTATCAATCGTACTTTTGCTCCTGATTTTGTAACTCTAGAATAGAGTTATACACGATTGTATTGGTAGATTTTAGGCGATTCATTTTATGAATATCAATTTGAGGGTGTTGATTTTAGTTCTGGATTCGAAAACTTACCCCTCTGTTTCAGTTTAGAGGTTTTCTCAATTATAACCCCTTTGTCTTTCTTAATTAGATTTAAATCTTAATCACTTCTCCACTAATTTTCTTCCACTTCCTTTTCCCCTCTTTTGCATTCATCGCCACTTCGAACTTAAATCAGATCTTCCATGAACTTCATTTTTTTTAATGACCAGGATTTGCCGATCTCAACAAGATTTTTGTTTTCACAAGAACATTGATTTTTTTTCTTCTATATAACATTGAAATTGTTATATGAAACAGAGGAGTAAGTTTTCAGATCCGAGGAGTAAATAAATCCTTGTTTAAGAAGACAAAGAACCAAACACAGAGAAGTTAGTGATTGAAATAACGACGTTAGCTTCATATAATCTCCCCGTGAGTTACAAATGAAACAACATAAAGAAAAACATGTGGCGTACTGTCATTGGCTGGGACAGGAAGAGATAGAAATATAAGGGATAGGTGATCCGAAGCCATTTAGTTGAAGGGGTAGGAGTTTTCACGTAGATTAAGAAAATAGAAAGAGAATAATTTTTTTCCATATATATCCCTTAATAATAATGGTTAAAATATTTAAATCTCCTAGTTTTTTGTTCCTTGTTTCTAGTGGTTGATTTCAGTGTAGGGATAAATTAGGGAAAAAGTGTGAAAAATATAGAAACCTTCATCTATTTCGGGACTTAAAAAACTATATCTAAACCTTCAAGTAAAATGGGACGGAGGGATTATAAATTAATAAATTTATTTAACAATAGTATCTAATTAGAGCAAGTACACTGGGCTTGGTAAATCAACATATTCGATAAGCTACGTGGATGGACAAACCAGTTGTGGGCAGTGGTGTTGATGGGCAAAAACGATTTACTGGTTTTTTAGGAAAGTGAAGAGACGACCGTGCGGACGGGACTCCTCGACCGAGCAAACTGCTTAACCTCAAACAGATGCTCTGCACGGGAGTGCTTTGAGTTCGAGAGATCAATCTGTAGGATTCCGGCCTAAACCAAGACAATGGCCGTTCCAGAGTCAATTTGGTCACAAAGAGGGAAGAAGGTCGATCTGTAGGAGGGAAGCTGAGAAGTGTGTGAGATCAATGGTGATCAAGGATCGTGAATGTGTTGTAGGTTTCTGCAAATGAACTGCTGAGTTCGAATAAGTTTGAATTCTGCTCAGTTGAGAGAGATTGTTCACACGATGATTCTTGGTTGGACGATGATTCCTTGTTTCAATCGTGGATTCAGGAACTTATTTATATTGCAAGAATGTTGACACATTGATCTCCAGTAAGTGTGACGGTTGCTCAAGTGAAATAGTGGGAAAGTGGGAAATCGTGGTTAAACCAGTTTCAGGTCGTGCGGAGACTTGGTTGATTGTCCACCCACTACTTTGCTAACTCCCTCAACTGCTTGCACGACTTACTCACATTTTTCATCGTGGATGAACACACGTGTCGTATGCCGCCAGACCAGAACCCTAATTAATATCCCCTCATGTGACATGATTGATGTCTCATGATTTGTGGAGTCTGCAAGGCAGACGTGTATTTAATTAGTCAGTTGTTGACTTGATTAGACGATGATTCTAAGTATTGTTAAGTCGAGCATGATTGCCGAATGCTCTATGATTCATGGATTGAACATGTCTGCTGGGACAGTAATGGTGTTCAAACGTTGACTCTTGATATCATTTTACCAGTCGAGATAATAATGATATTTCGATGATTTGGATCGATCGTCTGACGAAGTTGCTCGATCGAGGACTTATCTTGATATGTCGAGTATTCGACAGGAAATCAAAGATATTGTTGAATTATAGAGAATGCTCATCCCTGATCTAGTATATTATGATCAAATGACAAAGTGGATCAAGAATATTGGATGGTCATCCGTTCGAACCATGTTGCTCAGTCGAGCAAAATGTTGGTAGCAGAACCAGACATTAAATATAAATTAGAATATTGATTACTGGATCAATATGATTCTCGAATATTGATAGTTGAATCAAACATGAAGAATATTGCTCAGTCGAGCAATTGATAGTTGAATCAATGAGTTCTGAACCCAGTTGATCGTGTACTTTTCTAGTTTAAGCAATTTAGTGTTGATAGATGAGCAAAATAAATATTGCTAGTTTAAGCGAATATTGCTCATTTGAGCAAATATTGCCCGTTTGAGCAATACTGCTCGATTCATGTATTATTGGTAACCGGACCAAATAAAATATTAATTAAAATATTGATAGCTGGACCGAATATTATATAATTAATCAAGATGTTGATTTCTGGATCAACATAAAATTATTAGTGCTTGAACTTGCTCAGAATTATGATTTGCAGAGCATTTGGTTCGAAACCCTAATTTTGATCGACTATTGATCAATTGATGATTTACTGAAAATCAATCATTGAGTGAGAGAGGGACCGGATACATGGGATGATGGCCCGACCATGTAGCGGCATGCACCGAAGTCCTTTGAAGACCAGTTGGTGAAAAGATGATTAAATGCTAGTTTAATTATTTATTAAAATAGTGCTCGTTTGAGCATTAGGCAATAAAACCTAATTATGGAGAGATGATGGACCGACCAAAGGGTATGAGACCGGACTTTGGTGGTCGTTTGAACAAGTTCCAAGTTGGTTGGAAAGAGTTTGAACCCAATTATGAACTGTAGAAGATTAATTAGGTCAAAATTGTGAAAGAATGTGGGACCGGCTCCTTGCAATCCTAAGGGCCGACCTTGGTCGGTCAAGGTGACATGCTCATGTCACCATAGTGTCCGTGTCTCAGTCTTGAGAATTTTGGTATTTTCCGGTGCGCGTTTGAGCAATATTTTGGATTATCATAAGAGTTTGATCTTGACTGAAACTCTCGATTTTGCTCGCATGAGCAAGTAAAACTTTGCTCGTGCGACCAATATTTTGAGAATATTAAAATAATATTATTGTAATATTTGCCGTGAGCAGCCTAGTCGGTCATGTGACCATTTGACTTTTTGGCCTTTTGATGGTTTGAGCAATATTTGAGAAAATATGAAAAACTAGGTTTTTTTTTGCTCAAACGAAGGAGTTTCATGAGATGAAGGAAATAAGAAAATAAGGGATTGTAAGGTGTGGGACCGATCACGGGTAAGGCATGGCAGGACGGCTAGGTGGCCCGGTCACGTGACACCCTTCCCTATTTTTTACTATTTTTTCATCGTCTGAAGGAAAATATAGAGAAACTAAGAGTTTTGCTCAAACAAGGAAGTTTGCTCGAATGAAGGAGTTTTCATGAGATTAGGAAAAATAATAAAAATAAGATAAAATAAAAGGAAGAGGCGTGGGGCCGGCCACGGTGGCATGACCGGCCGGTCGGTGGGCCCGGTCCCCTTAGGCGGCTCTTTATTATTTTATTAGTATTATTTTCCTTCCCTATTTTGCATAGGTTTCCTCGTTTGTCCATATTTTTGAATGCTCGTTCGTGCATTATTTCTAAGTACACTCGCACCATTTTCTCGGGACGTGTTCGGTGGTGTCCCAGATGCCCGATCAGTGAATGTTTATTACTACTCCATGGAATTCAGATTAGAATCAGCCATGAAACAGAGTAATAAAATAAATTGAGTATCTATTACTAATCCATGGAATTCAACTGAGAATCATCCATGAAACGGAGTAATGAGATAGAATGATTATCTATTACTAATCCATGGAATCCAGCTGAGGATCATCCATGGAACGGAGTAATGAGATAAATAGATTATTTTCTAGGAATTCAATTGATGAATGACACGCTAGAATTAATCTATGAGTTGCTCTATACTAGCATGCGATATGTCTAGGAGCAGGTTTATTCGAGAATCGAGGTATGAGATAATGGAAGCATCACACTCGTTCTGAATATTGGGCACGTATAGTCAGGGAACAACAAACAGTGTGACGTCCTGAAGACGTTAGCGCTCTATACTAGCATGCAATATGTCTAGGAGCCGTCCAATCGTTAAGAGATTCTATACACATTCTCTCTACATAGTCAGGGAACAACAAACAGTGTGACATCCTGAAGACGTTAGCGCTCTATACTAGCATGCAATATGTCTAGGAGCCGTCCAATCATTTCGATTCTATGTAGAGGTGTTGATGAAATATGCGAAGTTTCAAAAATCTCAGCTGAGAGGCTTTACGAATAAAATATTCACCATAACTCTGAGAGGATATTCGCTCAATCAGAGATCGTGAAATGGTTCACAGATCATAAAATATGAGTTTCACATACATTTCTGAAGCTGGGTCAGAAACATGCAGTATCATGATTTTACGATTTTAGTCTTTATCGAAAATCCACCATCAACAAGTGGATAAATTATTTATCGTAGAACATTAAGCCGACCGTTGAACACTAAGATCAACTCGTCTTAATTTTATACGGAAACGACTATTTTTCAACATCTAAAAAATAACTATATTTTCAAACACTATTAATAACACACTCATTTAGCTTTTCTATTCACACCAAGTTCAATCTTCTCAACAATTTTTTTTAATTAAAAATTCTTTTAATTTTTATTCAACTTTTCTTAATAAAAATGTCTCAATCTCAAGGTATTAGGCAAACAAAAAATAGAAAACAACCTAGGACTAAACCTAGTCAACCTATACCGACGATATAATCAAGTTCGGATGAAGAGAACAATCCCAATCTACTTTTCGTTCCAGAATTAGCCAGAACTCAAGGTTATCTGCCGACAAAAATGGAGAGAGATAGCGCTGCCCAAAAACCAAGGGGTGGTTGGTACGAAGTTAGCAAAGTTTATGCCGAGCTATATCTTGGTGTTAAAATTATTGTCGATAAATTTCCTTCGTTTACTTTGTACCATATTGATACGAAGAAACATCAGAAAAAATTGGTGTTTGTATTGGTGGGACGTTAGTGGTATACTACACACACGTTTCATTTTGAAGACTTCGAAATACGTATATTAGATATTTATCCATAGTTTTCATGCTATCAATAAGAAGATTTAAATGAAATTAACAATTTTAACATTTTTACAGGAATAACACCATTAAATTTTTAATTCTTACTTGGGATACCTTGTGGTTTGGGAGATGATGTTCCATTTGACCAAGAAGGTTGGTTACAGAAGACAGATAAAAAATTTTAACTTCTGTTATACTTTGTCATAACAACAAAGTGGAAGCACGGGAACTTATTTCTAGTATTGGAATTCATAATTCTGGTTTAAAGGCATTTGTATTCCATAAATTACACAATAATGACCCTAATTATAATAGATAACCATGCCACTTATAAAGAAATTTCCAAGGTATATGGTACTTGGTTCATGTTTTCTCCCCAGAACAAGCACTAGTGCTCAAGTAGGATGGCTAGAGGCGTTGTGAGATATGGAGGTTGCTTCCACTTATGATTGGGGGTCCGCTATCTGAGCCGAGTTTTACATTTGTCTCGATATCGCATCATTGGGTTCGCCAAGCATCAAGGGTTTATGGGGTATATTTGAGGAAAATATGAAAATACTGAAAAAGCGGGGGTATAACAACCACACCCAATAATTCGTTCGGCAATCTGTATGGACTAAACTCAAATATAATTCTGAGAGCACCAACTTAAAAGTGAGACTCAATTTAAAAATATATCAAAGAGCTTTATCTAGTTCTCAATACAATTAGCAAATCGAACAGATAGAAATCCGTGAGCCTAATTGATGTGAGAATAACTTGGACGGTACCAAAGACCAATGCCCAAGTCTCAATCAAGTTCTATCCAATAAATAAGGTCGGATTTATCAACTGATTGAACTACGCGCAACCTGTGATATTTTAATTATATAAACAAATATAATGTGGAAAAGAAATAACACAGACACCAGAAATTTTGTTAACGAGGAAACCGCAAATGCATAAAAACTCCGGGACCTAGTCCAGATTTGAACACCACACTGTATTAAGCCGCTATAGACTCTAGCCTACTACAACTTAACTTCGGGCTGGAATGTAGTTGAGCCCTAACCAAGTCTCACACCGATTAAGGTACAATCATGTTCCTTACGCCTCTAAAACCACGCAGGATTCGGCGCACTTGATTCCCTTAGCTGATCTCACCCACAACTAAGAGTTGCTACGACCCAAAGTCGAAGACTTATAAACAAATCTGTCTCCCACAGATATGTCTATCCTTTATTATTTTATTCCGTCTTTTGATACAAAGATCAAGGTGAACAGGAATTAACTAATACCCCGGACTTATACTCTCGAAGAGCAACCTAGAAATATCAGTCACCTCACAATAACCTAACTGATTAGCAAAAGAATTTATTACGGAATCACAAGAGTCTGAGACGAAGAACTGTTGTGATTAGTTTTTATATCTTTCCTATCGGAGATAAATATCGAGTAAATCTTAGAGAAGATAAAACTCAACACGATAGAAAAAGTAAGATCAGAATACACAACTACAGAGAAAATATTTGGATCTGGTTTTACAAATCCCAAATGAAGTCTTCAAGTCGTTAACCTAATAATGGTTTTGGAAAACCTAGGTTAAAGGAGAATCGACTCTAGTTTGCAACTAGGACACACGGAAGTGTCAGGATTAGGTTTACCAGATGCTAGAGTTCTCCCTTATATAGTTTTTCAAATCAGGGTTGCTTATAATCAAAGCTAAGATAGCTTAGTAACAAAGCATTTAATATTCACCGTTAGATGAACTCCTGATTTAAGATTCAAGCTAAGTATGCTTAGAAATTAAGCAATCAATCTCCACCATTAGATGGTATTAGCTTGATACACACAAATGAAATATACTTATATTTAGATATGGATGAACCATACCCATACGTGTATACTTTGTTGGCTCAATAATAGTTAACCGAAGTTAGCTATATTAACACTTATAACTTAGCCATATTCATCTAACACTTCTAGATCAAATATGATGATCAATCAATCATGATAGATAATCAAATGAATCTAAATGTGTTTCAAGAGAGTTGTTCAAATGTTCATAATTTCATAGGAATATGTATATGAACCATTTGAAGCAAAATCGGGTTGGTTTGTAATTGTACAAAGTACTTATACAAGAACCAATTCATGAATATAATGCCGCGGTTTGTAAAACTAGTTCACATACCTTAATACATTAAAGTTCCAGGGACTTTAGTTCGCAAACAAGTTCGCAAACGAATCCTGAGTTCATGAGTATGAAAGTCACACTTTACCGATTTTAGAACTTAACTTCTCTATCCGCAAACTGAGTACGGGAACAAGAGTTCCGTACTTTGGCTTGGTCCAGCCATTTGCAAACAGTGTACGCGAACACCGGCTCCAGACTTGGCCTTGTCTAGTACTTTCTCAAACAAGGTACGCGAACAAGAGTTCCGGACCCTTTTAGAGGTAAACCAGTTCGCAAACAGAGTTCGCGAATAATAGTTCCGGACCTGAACTAGACTTCCACAGTTAACATACGAAATATGTATCATGTATTATATAATTTAAAGTAAAAGTGAGTTTCTACAAAAATGCAAAGGCCGTTGTGATCTATCTTTTCCAAATATAAAATGATTTGAGATTTTAAATCATTTCTTTTGCTGATAAAATCCTTCACCATAGCCCTGAAGTTATTATCATGATGACAAACATATAAAAAGCAGTTAGAGGTAGAACCTTTTTCATCATTTGTAAACTTCTCCTTTTTCTTTCTTGAAGATTGGATTCCTTCACATAGATATACATTAACTGCTTCCACCGCATCCCTTTTTATGGTACCTCTGGTTACAGGAGCCATGATTCTGTATCTTTCAAAATAAAAAGTGGGTAAAGGGAATTTTGATCACAAAGGAATATAAATAGAACACTGGAAATATCAAATCCTAAAGAGACTTTGAAAAAGTCCTCATGGTCCACGATCCATTATCTATTTTTGATAAGAAAATTTTCACCTTACAAAACTTATCTTACATGTCCTTATGTAAATTTCTCATTGTTAGAGCATAGCTCGGTTGAACCCACCAAGCGTTGGTATGTCAAGTTTGGTTGTCATATTTTAGTGAATCAAACTCATTTAAAGAGTCGCTTGATTATTTACTAGAGTCAACTTTGTATAGGTTAGCTAGAAAGTTACTAGGATATGAGACTTACAAGTATTACGTGAAGAATTGAAGAATGTGAAGAAGTAAAGAACTACAAGGACGACATCATCCTTCCACTTGAGGTTAGTAATATTTGACTTGAACTTTTTCATTCCTAATGTATCTTTCAAGTCGTGCATATGGAAAACATAACTGCGAAGCTGTGAATGATTATACTCTAGTTAGACATAGTATTAAGGAATTACATTACGAAGTATAACGTCTATCTTTTGAACTTCGTATATAAGACATCGACATAATCGTATGAATGCTATTGTGATTATGTATGGGTATGGGTGAAGATTTCGTCCTAGGAAACAATGTTTTTACATTCATTTAAAGGAAGTAAATTCATGAACTTGTTTTGTGAATCGAAAGGGAAATCGCTAGGCTTATTGGTATTGTTATTCATTGCAAATCTTTGGATTACCAATATGTGTGTTTAGTATAACCGCTCATAACTTGTTTATGTATCTTGGTAAAACTATTCACAAGGTCTGACTTTTGTATTGGTATGACTTTTATTAGTGAAACCGATCTTAAGTAATCACCTGAGATGGTATGATCGATTTACTGTAATTGGTATGACCAACTCTAGACATTGGGGAACCGATCCTAGTAAGAGGTGCAACCGATCACAAATAGGGGAATCGATCCTTGTAATAGGTGCTGCAAAATCTTAGTGATTGGTAACCGATCCTATGACTTGTGTAACCGAATACAAGTTAGATACCATATATATGTGATAACCGATCCTAGTACCTAGTCAACCAATTTTTTGTAAGCTAGTGTGACCGATCCTAGTACCCACATGGAGGTAGAACCGAAACTTGTTTTGGTAGAACCGTTTAAACCCATGATTGGTGATTTGATAGGATAATCAATCACATAGTTCTTGGAAATCAGATGAACCAATTCTAAACTTGTTTGGAAGTGTGGCAAATCGATTCCCAGATTGTAAATATGAAAAAGGATTTACAAAGTAAAGATGTCGACATACTTTGAACATGTGCAGTAACTCTTATCTTTTATTGTTCAAAGATATTCCTTAATAGCTAAAGGAGAATCCCGGATCGAAATAAATTGAGAATCTTTTAATTAAGGTTTTTAGTTTTATATGCTTTTAATTTCCAGCAATTAAAATGCATATCTTTTGAAAATAAAAAATTAGTAATGTGCATTTACTAGTTGGAGATTATCTACTAAGATTTCGGTCAATATTTTGACAGAGCATTTCCAAGAATTATGAAAACCGTTTTTGCCCTTATTGCATATCTTTGAGAATATTCGGTTTTGGAAATTCCTTGGTGTCCAAACTTTCTTGGTCTATAAATATTGAATTTTGCATTTCGAGCAAACTAATCCTCATAACCAGCAAAACTACCTAGTTGTGTTGTTACTGGTGGAGCCGTCTATTCGGAGAGGAAAGTACCCTAATTAGGCGAAATCTCTTACGACCGCTCATTTTAAAGACTTCTTTGGGATTAGGAAGCTCTACGAGTACCGTTGGTGGGAAACTAGATAATTGCAGTTTATTATTAGTTTTCGATTGATTTGATTGACTAACGGTTGTTGAACTTTGATTGCACCTAGTTTGTTTATGCTTGAGAATCTTCTCTTCTGATATAAGATTCACTCAAACTAGATCGAAGTTTCGACGGGGATCTTTAGAACTGATTGTAGATCTAAAGACGTCTTGTGATAATCCATTGTTAACAGACTCCGTTCTGTGTGTGATTGATCACAAGAGATTCAAGTTGATTGTGTGCAGGTGTTTATTGAAGATCTAAGAAGATTTGAAGACGAAGAAGATTTCTGATTCTGGTTCATTATCTTTGGTGTGCACAAAACTTGATCGGCTGGGGATCCAACTATAATCGGTTTATCTTTGTGATAATCTAGATTGATTAGTTAAGTAGATCGACATCAATACGTTTCTTTGTGATTCGAAGTATTGATTGCAAAATCTTGACAATTACTTTGGTAGTTGTTATTGGATAGATCTAAGAACCTGACAAAGGAGTTTATTGGGATAAACGGAATAGCCTTTTGTCAAACTCATATCACTTGATTGAAAAGAGTTGTTACCGAACAGATTTGTTGTTCCTTTACTGTTTGGAATACGAACCAAAGGAATTGTTCCAAGTGCGTGACTTATTACAAGTTGGAGGCGCATGGATACAGACGGAACTAGGTGAACTATAGGTTTAGTTGCTTGGTCTCAACTATACGAAGTTGGTTTAGATTTTGTATAGCGGCTTAATCCCGAGAGTATTCAATTCTGGACAAGGTCCCAGGGTTTTTCCTGCATTTGCGGTTTCCTCGTTAACAAAATCTTGCTGTGTTTTGTACTTTTCTATTTCCGCAATTATAATTGTTTTATTATAATTAGAAGTAAAATACACAAACGTTAATTCCTATTTACTTGATAGCAATCCTATTGTGTTTGGTTAACTCCGAACCTATTATCAAGTAAACATACTTCGTTGTTGTATTGTCTCGATCTTGTATCCATAGTCAATCACACAAGTTATCTTGTTGTCGTATTGTCTCGATCTCGTATCCACAGACGATCACACGAAGTGTGAACCGATTAGTTGTATTGTCTCGACTCAGTCCATAGACAATCACTTTCAGAGAAAGGACTTATAGGTGGATTTTTTTTAGATTGAGGTATATTTGGGTACCCTTGTCTTTTCACTCATGATTTAAAATAAACAAAGTTTAGAGCACAAGAAATGTTGACCAAGTCATTACCGACTGGAAATGATGTGTCACATATTTGGAGCAAATTCACCAAACAAGTCTTACTTATTATCCAATCATGAGAACACTTAAAGGAATTTCAAGATATAACTAAAACATAAACTATACAAAAATTGAGCAACCTTGATGCAATCCTCATATTCTCAAGTTAATAAAGAGGATGCAAACATCACTACAATCAGGTAGCAATGGAGCGAGCAGTATGCTCACTTCTTGTGTCACAAGGTTTAGTGACTTCTTACCTTGTCTGGTTCTAGTTCTTCGAGACTTCTTCTTGGCCTCGGGAGTTCCAGGTTGGTTGCTTAAGGCCATATTCATCCTTTGTATATCATTTTGAAGCTTGGCAATCCTTTTGTTATTCTTTTAGAATTTCCAACACTTATTTTGAACATGATTCGCATTTCCACAAAACAAACAATTATGAGATAAATGTCTGTTTTTGCAATCGGCCTCCTTTTTATCACAACACTCTACATCCACCTTTCCAGAACCGGTTGGACCAAAAGAATTGTTAGTGCTCATAGTCTTGTTTTTGAACCCCATACCATTTGTGTTTCCAAAGGACTTCTGACCAAATAACATTGTTGATATCTTTTCAGAATTTCCAGACAGCCTTTGCAAGTCACACTTAAGAGTATCAATCTTATTTTCTTTTAGAGATAGGGTTCTGGTGAGATCGTCATTAAGTTTATCAACCTCAAGATTCTTCACCTGAAGCGATGATTCAAGTTTCTCCAACAATTTCTTTAGTTGAAGATTTTCTCGGCGAATTTTTTCGTTTTTTTCCAAAAATTCCAAAATCTCAGTGTCAGACTCGTATTCTGAATCAGAATTTGAGTTAATATAAGTTTCTGCCGAGAGAGCAGAATTTTCTGTGCAATCTTCAGAAGAATGCGTATTATTGACAAACTGACAAGATTTTACTTCTTGTGTTGAATCATCTGGAGTCTCAAAGAGAGATCACCGTTTCTCAGATCTTTTGCTCCTCTTCACAATATCTTTGATCTGTTGCGTAATCAGAGACCAATTTGGATCATCATGATCAGTGCAACATTCATCATCCCAAGACAAGTTAGAAGATTCACTCGTATTGGTAACAACATTGAATGCATATGTTCTAACTGTATTCTGATCATGATCAAGCATTTTTAACTTTCTAACAAGTAAGTTTCTGGAAAGTGTCTCAATGTTATTTCCCTCAACGATGGCACGTTTCTTAGAATCATATCTAGCTGGTAGAGATTTGAGAATTTTCATCACAATGTCCTTTTCAGGAATAATTGTTAGAGCACTGCTCGGTAGAACTCGCAAGTGTTGCTATCTCAAGCTCGTTGTCAAGTTTAGTTGCCAAAAATATAAGTCTTGATTTCTAGTCTACTTATAGCTAAGTCTCGGATTAGGATAAAAGTGTAGTTGAGCATTTGACTTCACGGCGTTCATTGATTGAAGACGAAGAACTACTAAGGGGAGCTTGTGGAACTTCATCAACAAAAGGTATGTGGAGACTTGAACTCATCTATCACTCAAAAGTCTATCTACTCTATCTGCTATTTGAAACAAAAGTCATATAGCTATATAGACTTCGATTATACACATTTGATATTTCGAGCTGAGTTTAACTCGCTTACATATTTATCGAAATATGTGTTGGTAAGCTTTCGCTTTAACCAATTTCATCTTATATTCTTGACGAAAGTCAAAAGATGATCATGTGAAAATCGCCTTGTAACATCTTACATGATTTGTGTGAGACAATCATTTGATGTAGACTCGAAATGTTTCGTATTGATCATTCTATCACTTGAAAATTGCTTTGAAGCTAATAGTTTGTGTGAGACAGCTATTGTCGTCTTCCAAGAATGTTTCAATGATTGAAATGTGAGTTTAGAACACTTAACCATGATTGAGTTATAAGCACAGTGATAGACACATTTATGTGTCTATTTTCATCTCTATTGTGTATATTTTTTGTACCCATTTTTGTACTAATGTTGGTATTTTATCCATTTGTAGGTATTTTTGGGGAATAAACATTTTTGGGAAAATCGGCTCGAAAAGTTGTCTAAATGCGCCTCAAGGGACAAGTGTTATACGGACTCCAGAAGCGGATAAGGGGCACCCATGGCTATGTGTAGCCCAAATTCATCTTCAGCACCCATCTTCAACATTTGAAAACAGATTTTGGCGGGAAAATTTTGTCAGAAAAAACAGAATTTCTGTTTCGAATTTTGGATGATTTTTAAGGCGATTCAATGGCTGATTTTCGTTGGGTTAACCCTGTTAAGGAAAAACAAGTATGGTATGGGCTGTAGAATCGATTAAACAGGGATAGAAATCCGTGTTGGAGCAAAACATGGAGAATTCACAATTTGAGTTATTTTCGGTTTACAAAAGAATTTGTGAAGAGTTTACGGCAAGATAGGAGTGTATGGAGTCCTTATTCAGTCCTGGGAGAGTTTAAGAGAGTTTGGAAACCAAGTTAACGCGTAAAAAGAAGATTAAAATCCCGTAACGTGCGGTGAAGAAAAAAACGAAAAGATTTGGATTAACTCGAGAGATTTTGTGTTTAGTGGCTATATATAGGTTGATTCGAGTCATATTTGGATATACGAACAATTTGGAAGAGTTTGGAGAAGTTTAGAGCCTTAGAGAAGCGTAAAAAAATCAACTGGAGTCGATACAAAAACTTTTCTGCTGCTGCAAAGAAGAAGAACACGAAGAACATTAGACCCTCAGAGACAGTTGCAGAAGCAGACTTATTTTTAGTGACAACGATTTACGGGCGCATCTTCCTGCAGTCACCGAAGCCTTTCAGCAACAATTCCGACTTCTGATTTAGACTTTCAGCAACTGCAGAATCCGCTGTTTTAACACTTTTCTCCCTTTTAATCAACTTTTGAGCCATAAACATGTATTTTGAGATTATGATTAATATGAGGAGCTAAACCCCATTGCTGAGGCGATAGAGGAAGCTATTTTTCCAACAAAAAGTGGTATATTCTATTTTATTTATTTTATTTCAATTATTTTTATGATTATTTGCCTTGATTTATAATTGTTTGAATGATTTTTGTTAAGCAATTGTTATTTCTTTTGATAGAGCATGCTTAGCCATAGGTTCTTGATGCTTTATACTTTGGATTTACACTTGTTATTTTGAAAATCTATATGTTGCAATAGCTTAGAATCAAATTAAACGCAAAAATTGAATAAATATAAATACTAGATAAAATCTCTTTGAACTTGGAAAAATAGTGGAATCTTAGCCTCAGTGTTCTTTTAATATTGATATCAACTTTGTCAGTGTTTGCTATAATTTTTAGTGATTTTTCTATTTAGTTTTGAATTTAAGTCTAAAGTTATCCTTCACAAGTTCGAGCAACGAACCTTTTTACCACTACAACTACAAAACACATCACACAGTATGCGTACTTGCATATGTGTTGATTCAAGACCAGAACTAAGTTGCATTCCCATATGCGTACTGGTTGGTCAGGCAAAGTTCGGGAGCTAGAGTATGCGTACCTGTACGCGTACTGGCGAAGTCAGTTGAAGTTCGGGTACTAGAGTATGCGTACCTGTACACGTACTGGGTTCAATTGAAGTTTGGAAGTGTACGACAGTATGCGTACCCATTTGCATACTGGCGAACACAATCCAAGTCCGGCTACTTAGGTATGCGTACCCATTTACTTGAGTGGGTTATGTTCTAAAATCAGTTTGTTCATGAACTAATACATTTATATAATAAGGAATGCAATCTTTTTCAAACCGTGGCTATAATGTTCATGAATTGATTCGAGTGAATCAAAATCGATTTTGCTTCAATTGTGTCTTGTATATTTCTGTGAGAATATAAACAATTGAACAACTCTAGAACTAGTTTTATTTGAGTCACTTGAACTAGTTATGGTTAAGATGAATATGGTTGATATGAAAGTGTTCATATGGATAACTTCGGTTAACTATTGTTGAGCCAACAAGGTGTACACGTTTAGGTACGGTTACCCATATCTAAATGAAGTCACTTTTCATTTGTGTGTGTCATGTAACTAGTTAGCCCCGAGCCTTAGAATGGGTGTATTAATCTGCATGGTTAGAGTTACGTAATTAATTAGGGAATGATTAGTTTAATTAGTTTAATTAATGTCATAGAGCCGTTTTAATTAGCTAATAAGTTATCTGTGTGGACGGTCAGGATGGGAGTATCTCATCCACACAGTTTAGGGTTTTTGTAAAGCCACTATATAGGCTTAAGTTGTAATCCTGTGTAGGCAAAAAATGAAATAGAAAAGAGAGGTTGTTCTTACAGGGGTAAGACAGTGGGTGTTTGTTAGGGTTTTCATTTATTGAGTTCAATTCTCAGCTTGTCTCTCTTATCAATTTGTTGAATCATAAGAATTGGTATCAGAGAAGGTTGGATCTATCATGACAGGTCCAACAATCAAAGAATTAGAGAAGCAGTTTGATACTAACATAAGAGAGATGAAGACTTTCCTTACACAGATGACGGAAGACTTAAAGTCCATGTACGAACTTGAAGCAGCTCGCAGGAAGGACACTCAGGATAAGACTGATCTGTTATTATCAAAGCTAATAGAGCAGTTGAGTGTTCAGAAGAGTACCGAGGAAGAGTCACGGAGGAAAACTGTTGGTTCTATGAATCATCATGAGTCCGCTGAATCGTCACATCTCAATAATAGCCATAACTACCTCTCTCATCGACCACAAAAACTGGATTTCCCAAGATTTGATGGCGACAACCCAAGGGGATGGTTACGTAAGTGTGAGAGATTCTTCTCTATCAACAACAATATTGAAGAAAAGGACTATGTGGGTAGATCATCTTTATACATGGAGGGTAAAGCAGATTCATGGTTCTTTGATTATCAAATAGTTAAGGGTCATATCTCTTGGTCCCATTTCAGTCTCGCTGTTTGTACTAGGTTTGAGGATATAGCAAATGACAATAATGTAGGCATGTTTAATAAACTTGTGCAAATATCAACTGTAGAAGAGTATTTTGAGAGGTTTGAAGCACTTAATGCCATCATGTTAAGTAAAAACCCTCATATGACTGAGCCCTACTTCATCATGAGCTTCATTAGTGGGTTAAAGGAAGAATTAAAGAGTACCATACAAATGTTCAAACCTACCACCTTGTCAGAAGCATATCAGCTTGCTAAACTACAAGAACTCACTGTTGATGGTCAACAAAAGAAATGCAAGACCACTTACAGATCCATACCCACTACATCTTATTTTCCTTCCACCTCCACAACTACTCCAAGAAACACATTCCTACCAGCTCAGTCAAAGACCACTCCAAAACCACCCTTCCAACCCAGAAAGATTAATTCAATACCAAATCACCCTCCCATTAAAAAGTTATCTTATGAGCAACTGAAGGATAGAAGAGAATGGGGACTGTGTTTCAACTATGATGAGAAGTTTACTTTTGGCCACAAATGTAAACAACAACAGCTATTTATGCTAGCTTTATATGAAATGGAGAGAGAATAAGAAGAAGAGGAAGAAACACAAGTTGAGGCAGAAGACAATGGTGAATCTCTAATTGAGTCAGATATGGAGATATCTGTTCATGCTCTCACAGGATGCTCTAGTAGTGACACCATTAGAATTCCAGGGTATATTAAGAAAAGATTTATCTCTATTCTCATTGATACAGGGAGTACTCACAGTTTTATTGATAAAGAGTTAGCTCAACAGCTGGGATGTACAGTGGAGCACACAGCTCAATTGTTGGTCACAGTGGCAAATGGTGAAAGGACAATCAGTTCTGGGGTGTGTAAACAACTACAATGGTCAATGCAAGGTAGTAAATTCAATTGGGACTTGAGATTACTTCCCTTAGGGAGTTGTCATATGGTTCTGAGAGCTAACTGGCTTGGAACTTTGGGAGATGTGATCTTCAATTTCAAAAAGCTCTGCATTAGTTTCTTCCACCAAGGTAAGAAGATCACCTTGTCTGGTGATAAGGAGAATCCTTCTTTAAAGATGATAAGTACCAGTACTGTCTCAAAACTTTTCAAGAAAGGATCTTATGGTATTATGGGGCAATTTTTCTCTATTTCAACTTCCACACCCAAGCAAGAAATACCAAAACCAATTCAGTTACTACTTCAAGAGTATGCTGATGTTTTTGAAGAGCTAAAATCCTTACCACCTAAAAAGTTATTGGACCATAAAATCCCTCTTAAGCCAAATTCAATACCTACTAATCAAAGGCCTTACAGATGTCACTATGTCCATAAATCAGTCATTGAATCCTTAGTTAAGGAAATGCTTCAATCTGGGATCATTCAAAATAGTCACAGTCCCTTTGCAGCCCCCATTCTCTTGGTGAAGAAGAAGGACAACACATGGAGATTTTGTGTTGACTACAGACAGCTAAATGATATTACCATCAAAGACAAGTTTTCAATACCAGTGATAGATGAAATCTTAGATGAGCTAAATGGTTCAGTGGTATTCACCAAATTGGATCTCAGGTCAGGCAACATCAAATTCTAATGGATGTTGCTGATATCTACAAGACGGCTTTTAGGACTCATGAAGGGCATTATGAGTTTAAAGTGATGCCATTTGGGCTTACTAATGCCCAAGCAACATTTCGGGCTCTTATGAATGAGGTATTCAAACCTTATTTCAGGAAGTTTGTGTTAGTATTCTTTGATGATATTCTTATTTACAACCACTCTCATGCTGAACACATTAAACACTTGGAACTAGTTCTGAATCTCTTAAGGGAACACAAGTTATATGCTAAGCACTCCAAATGTTGTTTTGCACAAGAAGAACTAGAAGACTTGGGCCATATTATTACTTCTGAAGGGGTTGATGCTGATCCTTCAAAAATCTCAAGCATGATATCATGGCCTACACCTACTTGTCTTAAAGAATTGAGGGGTTTCTTGGGTCTGACAGGATATTATAGGAAGTTTGTCAAAGGGTATGGGACAATCTGCAAGCCACTGATTGACCTCTTGAAGAAGAATGCCTTTCATTGGTCTAATGAGGATGAAATTTCCTTTAATGATCTCAAGCAAATCATGTGCAACACACCAGTTCTAGCATTACCTGATTTCTCAAAGACTTTCATCTTAGAGGATGATGCTTGTGCAAGAGGAGTGGGAGCTATATTGATGCAAGAAGGGAGACCAATAGCCTTCCATAGCAAACCACTAGGTCTTAAGTCTTTGGGGCTTTCAACCTATGAAAAGGAGTTACTATCCATAGTGATGGCAGTCACCAAATGGAGGAATTATCTAATGGGTAACCATTTCATCATTCACACTGACCAGCAGAGCATCAAGTATTTCATGGAGAAGAGAATGTCTACCATGTTGCAACAAAGGTGGCTTATGAAGTTGTTAGGATATGATTATGATATCAAAAATAAAAGGGGAATGGAGAATAAGGTTGCTGATGCTTTATCCAGATTACATGTCTCCACTTGCAGTTCCATTAGCATCTCTCAACCTTCTTGGGCCATGGATATCATTAAGATCTATGAGGATGATGAAGCTGCAAATTCAATAATCATCTCCAAACTGTTGATCTCTACTAATGCTATTAACAATTACACCTACAACAATGACATTCTCAGGTTTAAAAACAGGATTTATGTTGGAGTGGGTCATGGAGTTAGGCATTTCATTCTTGAGTCCTTACACTCCTCAGCTATTGGTGGACATTCTTGTATCCAAGGAAGTTACATGAGATCTAAATCATACTTTCACTGGACATGTATGAAAAATGACATCAATGAGTTTGTATCAACTTGTGATATTTGTCAGAGGAATAAGGGAGATCACACATATCCATCTGGGTTACTTCAACCACTCCCAATACCTGAGTATGCTTGGCAACACATAATAATGGATTTTGTGGAGGGTCTGCCAAAATCTAGAGGAAAGGATGTTATCATGGTTGTTGTGGATAGGCTTACCAAGTATGCCCATTTTATGGCTCTTAGTCACCCCTTTACTTCCTCAACAGTAGCTCAGCATTTTATTAATAATGTGTTTAAACTACATGGATTACCAGCTTCCATCACTTCAGATAGGGACAAGATTTTTACAAGCAACTTTTGGCAAGATCTCTTCCAATCCATTGGCTCCAGTTTGAACCTCAGCACAGCCTACCACCCACAGACTGATGGGCAAACTGAGAGGGTTAATGTTTTCCTGGAGAATTACCTGATATGCATGTCTAGTCACAAACCTAAATCTTGGAGTAAATGGCTGCCACTGGCTGAGTGGTGGTATAATTCTAATTACCACTCTAGCTTGAATATGTCTCCATTCAAGGCTCTATATGGATATCAACCCCCACATTTGGCCTTTCCACTCTTTGTTACTACATCTGTGGATGATGTTGAAGTTTATATTAAGGAAAGGGATCAAATGCTCAGCTTTCTCAAGGAGACTCTACACAAAGCCCAAGATAGGATGAAATTCTTTACTGACAAGAAGAGGGAAGATCGATCATTTGAGGTAGGAGATGAGGTTTATTTGAAACTTCAACCCTATATACAAACCAGTGTATCATTGAGAAGGAGTCTTAAGCTATCAGCTAAATACTATGGGCCATTCAAGGTGATTGAGAAGATCGGGTCTATGGCTTACCGTCTACAGCTTCTCGCAGATTCAAAGATTCATCCTGTTTTCCATGTGTCACAGCTCAAAAAGAAGATTGGTGTAGAAGTCATTCCAACTCCTCTCTTAACTCTGGTGGATCATCAAGGATAGTACAAGGTGGAGCCAGTTGCCTTATTGGGAGAGAGGATTACAATGTGTAACAATGTCTTAGTCCCTAAATTTCTGATACAATGGGCTAACTCTAATCCGGAAGATGCTTCATAGGAAGATATGGCCATTATCAGAAGTCACTTTCCTAAATTCTATCCTTAAGGACAAGGATCCTATGAGGGGGAGGTATTGTCATGTAACTAGTTAGCCCCGATCCCTAGAATGGGTGTATTAATCTGCATGGTTAGAGTTATGTAATTAATTAGGGAACGATTAGTTTAATTAATGTTTTATAGCCATTTTAATTAGCTGATAAGTTATCTGTGTGGACGGTCAGGATGGGAGTATCTCATCCACACAGTTTAGGGTTTTTGTAAAGCCACTATATAGGCTTAAGTTGTAATCCTGTGTAGGAAAAAAATGAAATAGAAAAGACAGGTTGTTCTTACAGGGGTAAGACAGTGGGTGTTTGTTAAAGTTTTCATTTATTGAGTTCAATTCTCAGCTTGTCTCTCTTATCAATTTGTTGAATCATAACAGTGTGTAACAAGCTAAGTTCGATCTAGCGGTTGAAATATATTAGCTTGAGTCTAATCAGGTTTTCATCTAACGGTGAATATTGAATGCTTTGTTACCAAGGTAACTTATATTGCAAACCCTGATTTGAAGACTATATAAAGGAGAACTCTAACAACTGGGAAACCTAATCCCCACACCTCCTGTGTGATACTAGTTGCGACTAGAATCGATTCTCCTTTAACCTTAGGTTTTTCACGAAACCCTGCAGGTTAACGACTTGAAGACTTCATTGGGTTTATGAAGCCAGATCCAACTATTTCTCTGTAGTTGCGTGTTATGATCTTGTTGTTTTCTATCGTATTGTGTATTATCTTCTCTAAGATTTGCTCTATATTTAATCTCCGATAGGCAAGATAAAAAGTAGTCACAAACATCTCCGTCCCATCGTTTGTGATTCCACAATATCTTGTTTCGCTACCATACGATTAAGATTATTGTGAGGTGATTGATATTTCTAGGATGTTCTTCGGGAATATAAGTCTGGTATATCAATTGGTTCCTGTTCACCTTGATTTATCAAAATACAGAACAAAAACTTATAGGTCTTTCTGTGGGAGATAGATTTATCTATTCAATAGACTTTTCTGTGTGAGACAGATTGGTTTATCAAGTCTTCGACTTTGGGTCGTAGCAACTCTTAGTTGTGGGTGAGATCAGCTAAGGGAATCAAGTGCGTAGAGTCCTGCTGGGATTCAGAGGCGTAAGGAACGCGATTGTACCTTGATCAGTGTGAGACTGGTTAGGGCTCAACTACATTCCCGTCCGAAGTTAACTTGGAGTAGGCTAGTGTCTATAGCGGCTTAATACAGTGTGGGGTTCAAATCTGGACTAGGTCCCGGGGTTTTTATGCATTTGCGGTTTCCTCGTTAACAAAATTTCTGGAGTCTGTGTTATTTCTTTTCCGCATTATATTTTTATATAATTGAAATATCACAGGTTGTGCGTAAGTTCAATCAATTGTGAATCCAACCTTTGGGTTGTTGATTAAATTGATTGACACTTGGATATTAGTTTTTGATACCGTCCAAGTTATTTCTTATGTTCAATCGGGCTCGCAAATTCCTATTTTTTGCAGATTGAATTGAAAAATAAGAGATATAACTCTTGGATATACTTTTCTTAAGATTGAGTCTGACTGTCTAGTTGATTCTCTTGAAAGTATATTGGAGTTAGTTCATACAGATTGCTAAGAGAAATATCGGGTGTGGTTGTTAGACCCACGCTTTTTCAATAGGTATCAGAGCAGGCAAACACGTTTAAGACCTCATAAGTCTGTGTTTTTAGCGATATGGCTCTATTGACAGAGTTGCTATCTCTATAAACGTACCGCTAGTCTTCGATGACTCAAATTACTTATGGTGGAAAATTGCTATACGTGCCTTTCTTCAAGCGCGTTATTTTCAATCATGGGTTTATGTTGTTAATGGTTATGATCCTCCAATGGTTACAGTAGATGATGTTTCTATTGCAAAGGATATTGGTATATATGAACCTAACGAGATACTCGCTGCAAAGCAAAATTATGAAGGTTTAAATGCTATCATTCATGCCATTACCCCAGATCTTCAGCATCACGTGACTACGTGCACTCGGTCTAAAGATGCGTGGGATATCTTTGAAACTGTATTCGAAGGGAAAACCTCTGAAAAGGAAGCTAGGCTTCAAAACCTAAATTCTGATTGGGAAAACCTTCGTATGGATGATGAAGATTCATTTGATGAGTTTAATCACAAAGTTTCTGAAATTTTTAAAGTATCTTTTGCATTGGGTAAGACTATTCCTGAAAAGGACATTATGATGGAAATTCTCAGATCATTGCCAGCCAAATACGATTCTAAGAAACATGCCATCGTTGAAGGAAATAACCTTGATATGCTTTCCAGAAACACTCTTGTTGGAAAGTTAAAAATATATGATCTTGATCAGAACACAGTCATAACATCTGCGTTCAATGCTGTGACCATCACAAGCGAATCTTCTAGCTTGTCGCGGGCTGATGAATGTTGTTCCAATCATGTTGATATTGATGAATCACTGATTTCACAAAAGATCAAAGGTATTGTAAAAAGAAGCAAAAGATGTGAGAAACATCTCTCTCCAGTTAATGCTTCAGATGATTCAATACAAGAAAAATCATCACAGGTTGTCAATATCTTGCATACTTCCGATGTGTCCAATGAATTTTCAGCTCTTGTAGCAGAAACTTCTCTCTACTCAAATTATGATTTAGAGTTTGAGTCTGACACTGATATTTTTGATTTCTTGGATAAGTGTGAAGAAATTCACCAAGAAAATCTCCAACTAAAGGCTTCGTTGGAAGACTTGAATCATCACTTCAGGTGAAAAATCTTGAGATAGATTTTCTTAATGATGAATTCACCAGAACCCTATCTCTGAAGGAAAGAGAGATTAATACTCTTAAGTGTGACCTGTAAAGGTTGTCTTGAAATTCCGACAAAATCTCAGCAATGTTGTTTGGTCAGAAGGCTTTTGGGAACATAAATGGCTTAGGGTTCAAAAGCAAAACTGTGAGCACTAACAACTCTTTTGTTCCAGCTGGTTTTGGAAAAATTGATGATGAAAGTTGTGTTAAACAGGAGGCAAATATGCAAGACAATAAATCTTCCTTGATTTGTTCGTTTTGTGGAAATGTAAATCATGTCCAAAATAAGTGTTGGAAATTCAAGAGGAACAACAAAAGGATTGCCAAACTTCAAAATGACATGCAAAGAATGAATCTGGCTTTGGGTAATCAACATGGTACTACTGACGACAAGAAAAAATCTAAAAGATCCAGATTCAGACGAGGTAAGAAGTCTGTTTATACAACAAACCTTGATAAGTCACTGTGTGATAAAAGATGTGAGCATCCGGCTCACTCCGTCACTATCTAACAGTAGTGACGTCTGCATCCTCATCTTTAACTTGAGAAAATGAGGTTTGCATCAAGGTTGCTCAAGTTTTGTATAAATATTAATTTCTTTTTTTATATTAAGAAAAATATCTTCTTAGTTAAAATAGATAATGGATCATAAACCGTAAAAGACCTTTTCTAAGCTCTTCTAGGGTTTGGCTATCCATTGGTCTATTTATATTCATTTGTGATCAAAATGCCCTTCACTTCTTTTTATCTTGAAAGATACAGTTTCATGGCTCCTGTAACTAGAGGTACCACAAGAAGGGATGCAGTTGAAGCAGTTAATATGTATCTCCGTGAAGGAATCAAATCCTCAAGGACGAAGAAGGAGAGATCCACAAATGATGAAGAAGGTTCTTCTTCTAACTGCCTCTTGTTTGTTTGTCATTTTGATAATAACTTTAGAGGTATGGTGAAGGATTTCATTAACAAAAGAAATGATTTAAAATCTCAAATCATTTCCTCTTTAGAAAAGATAACTCAATATGAACAAATGTTGTATCTAACAAGGAACAACTTGGGTGGACTAAAAGGAGAACTTAGTGAGTTAACTGATATTTCTGAAGATTTAGAGGAATTGAACGATCCCATCATCAATGTGTTTTTCAATAATGAGAAGGAATTCTCAGTAGATGCCCTGAGAAAGCTCTACGATGTCTAGGAAACTTCTTATGAGAATTTATTCTTGTGTCTTAAGAAGGATAACTAGGGTTTGGAATGTCCAAAGAAATCCTTATTTTCTTGTAAAAGTAAGGTCGCTCTTGTTGTTCTTTCGGTAATGACAATTTATGGGGGAGAGTTCTTAATTGAACTTGTGCTTAATTGCCAAATCTTTGTGGGGAGTGCGGATGTGAAATATTGTAAGAGTTTTCTTGTATCTTTATAAACTCCTTGATGAATACACTAAGTTTCGACTATGTGAAATCATCGAAACAAAGTTGATATGTTCTCTTTTAGTCATGAAGTATCTTTATGAGAATTTCATTATGATTCCACTAGTTTTCGTACCTTTGCCAATTTATATTGACAAAAAGGGGGAGAATTAATGTGTAGTTCACACTACAAATACATATGGTTTACGGATTATTATGTAAGGGGGAGTGGTTTTCATGTGAGATGAAGTATTGACTAAGGGGGAGTGATACATATCACCATAGTATTATTGTAAAAGTTGTGATACAATTGGACTTTGATGCTGTGTAATGATACTATGACACTGTATAACAATGATTGAGAGCTATTGTTTTCTCATTGTTATAGCTACGGATCTTCAATAACTATGATGCTGAGTTGAACACGTTCAGAATCACTGGAGTACTTGGAAGTGATGAAGATTTCGAGTAATGTTGAAGGACCAAGGAAATAAAGCATTTGGATGAGAAGCTACAAAGTTTATTTATTTTGTAATCCATATGTATTGATAGTTTTGTCACTAAAATTGACAAAGGGGGAGATTGTTAGAGCACTTCTCAGTCGAACTCGCAAGCGTTGCTATCTCAAGCTTGTTGTCAAGTTTAGTTGCCAAAACTATAAGTCTTGATTTCTAGTCTACTTATAGCTAAGTCTCGGATTAGGATAGAAAGTGTAGTTGAGCATTAGACTTCACGGCATTCATCGATTGAAGACGAAGAACTACTAAGGGGAGCTTGTGGAACTTCATCAACAAAAGGTATATGGAGGCTTGAACTCATCTATCACTCAAAAGTCTATCTACTCTATCTCATATTTGAGACAAAAGTCGTATAGCTATATAGACTTCGATTATACACATTTGATATTTCGAGCTGAATTTAACTCGCTTACATATTTCTCGAAATATATGTTGGTAAGCTTTCACTTTAACCAATTTCATCTTATATTCTTGACGAAAGTCAAAAGTTTATCATGTGAAAATCTCCTTGTAACATCTTACATGATTTGTGTGAGACAGTCATTTGATATAGACTCGGAATGTTTCGTATTGATCATTCGATCACTTGAAAATTACTTTGAAGCTAATAGTTTGTGTGAGATAGATATTGTCGTGTTCCGAGAATGTTTCAATGATTGAAATGGGATTTTAGAACACTTAACCATGATTGGATTTTAGAACACTTAACCATGATTGGGTTATAAGCACAGTATGCGTACTGGTTGGTCAGGTAAAGTCCGGGAGCTAGAGTATGCATACCTGTACGCGTACTGGCGAAGTCAGTTGAAGTCTGGGTACTAGAGTATGCTTACTTGTACGCGTACTGGGTTCAACTGAAGTTTGGAAGTGTACAACAGTATGCGTACCCGTTTGGATACTGGCGAACACAGTCCAAGTCCGACTACTTAGGTATGCGTACCCGTTTGCATACTTGAGTGGGCTATGTTCTAAAATCGGGTTGTTCATGAACTAATACATTTATATATAATAAGGAATGCAATCTTTTCAAAGCGTGGCTATAATGTTCATGAATTGATTCGAGTGAATCAAAATCGATTTGCTTCAATTATGTCTTGTATACTTCTATGAGAATACAAACAATTGAACAACTCTAGAACTAGTTTTATTTGAGTCACTTGAACTAGTTATGGTTAAGATGAATATGGTTGATATGAAAGTGTTCATATGGCTAACTTCGGTTAACTATTGTTGAGCCAACAAGGTGTACACGTTTAGGTACGGTTACCCATATCTAAATGAAGTCACTTTTCATTTGTGTGTAACAAGCTAAGTTCGATCTAACGGTTGAAAGATATTAGCTTGAGTCTAATCAGGTTTTCATCTAACGGTGAATATTGAATGCTTTGTTACCAAGGTAACATAGATTACAAACCCTGATTTGAAGACTATATAAAGGAGAACTCTAGCAACTGGGAAACCTAATCCCCACACCTCCTGTGTGATACTAGTTGCGACTAGAGTCGATTCTCCTTTAACCTTAGGTTTTTCACGAAACCCTATAGGTTAACAACTTGAAGACTTCATTGGGATTGTGAATCCAGACCCAACTATTTCTCTGTAGTTGCGTGTTCTGATCTTGCTGTTTTCTATCCTATTGAGTACTATATCCTCTAAGATTTGCTCGAGATTTAATCTCCGATAGGCAAGATAAAAAGTAGTCACAAACATCTTCGTCTCATCGTTTGTGATTCCACAATATCTTGTTTCGCCACCATACGATTAATATTATTGTGAGGTAATTGATATTTCTAGGCTGTTCTTCGGGAATATAAGTCCGGTATATCAATTGGTTCATGTTCACCTTGATTTATTGGTGTGATTTATAGATAGTGGTGGTAAAAAGATTCGTTTCTCAAACTTGTGAAGGATTTTCTAGACTCAAATTAAACTCAACAATTCAAATAAAGTTGTATCAAAAATATAAAGAAAACACCGAGACTCTGGATTCCACCATTAACCAATTAAGTGATAAACTCTAATCAATATTCATGCAATTCTTTCTTTTAAAGCGATTCTAATATTTTTCCTCTAATAGATTTTTGAAGTAATAATTGTAAACATAAAGCATGAAACATCAAAAGTTTTAAAACCTAGCATGTTCCATCAAAACAATTCACAACTACTCAATAAAAATCAATTTTCCTATATTAGTTCTATGCAAATAATCATATAAAAGATTGCAAAAATAATTAAAATAGAATTATACCACTTTTTATGGAACAATGGCTTCCTCCGTTGCCTCGGCTAAGGTGTTTAGCTCCTCATATTAATCATGTTCTCAAAATACATCTTTGGTGCTCAAAAGTTGATTAAAAGAGTGAAAAGTGTAAAAGCAGCGGATTCTGTAACTAATATAATTGTTACAGAACCTACTGTTACAGATGAATAGAACTGTTGCGAACTGAAACTATTTGTTGGAAAAATTGTTACAAAGGGTATTGAATATGAAAGCTACGGCAACAGTTTCTGCTACTGTTCTATGTGCATCGTATGTTCTTCTTCTTCTTCTCCGGTAGCAGCAGCAGCATGAGAACTCGTCCTCTTCAAGTTGATTTTTATGGCTTTTCTAAGGCTCTAAACTTCCCCCCAAAGTATTCATTCCTTAATGTGAGTCCCCTCAACCTTTTTTATATATCACATCTCCATACAACTCGAGTAAATCTCTCCAAATCTTCTCCGTTTATTTCTTGCCAAGCACGGGATTTCTTTCCCTCTTTATCTCTTCTACGCGTCTTCCCTGGGTTTCCTAAGCTTTTCAAACTATTTCTAGAAATAAGACAGGATATAACAGGGAAGATAATGTCATAACTTCCAAGAATAACTCCAAAATTCCCGTGACTTTCTCACCACCTTTGTTTGCTTCCAAATTCGGTTTTGCCCCAAATTAATCGAAGCTAGTGGACATAGCAACCCTGTTAAGTCCAAACAGGCCCAAAGCAAATGATTTCCGAGATTGAATCTCGATAAAACACTTCCAAATCTGCTCAAAAGTTTACGCAGGTGAGACAATTGATTTCCCGCCAATTTTTTTGTTTTGAATTTTGAGAAGAAAGTGACCTCCCCCAATCCAGTGGTCGCCCCTTATCCATTGTTGGAGTCCGCATAACACTTGTCCCTTGGGTGCCTTTATCAACTTTTCAAGCCGATTTCTCTAAAATGTTTATTGCCCAAAAATACCTACAAACACATAAAACACCATAATAAGTACAAAAACGGGTACTAACAATATACACAATAGAGATGAAAATAGACACATAAATGCGTCTATAAAATACCCCCAAACTTATTATTTGCTAGTCCCGAGCAAATCAAAACTACAAAATAAAATCCTAACTCACTGTCGCAGGCATCGCGGTTGCACTTAGCGTGTGCAACAAGCCTTTAAACCCCTAGGTGGCCCTAGTGGCCGAGTTATAGTCTCGGGAGGGTTTACTAGAGATATACCCACAAAACCTTTACTCCAGACACTAGCTATCTACGCAGAACCTTGGAATGCACTAAAGAACCTCCTTGGTTGGCATACTTATTGATTACGGGAGGAAGTACCCTGATGCGAAATTCCAATT
>JAJJMB010014260.1:80314-92011 GCA_023531105.1 Papaver atlanticum
AGGTTCAGGAAAACGTGTATGAAGATAATCTATTAAAATGGTTGAGGTACATATGTCAAGTCCCAAGTGAGGGACCTTTTTAAGAGTTAAAGCACATGGAGAATGATAATCACCCCCAAACTTAGAGTTTTCAGTGTCTCTAGTTAGACTAGTCACAATCTCCCTAATTTCTAGGTCATCAGATTCCCTAAAATAGGCAGTTGATTCTTCTAAGTCAAGTTCATCCTCACTCATCTATATGAGTTCATTTTCTTTGTCTAAGACTATTGTTTCTAAATCACTAGACAATAAAACAGTATTTTCAGAATAAACTCGTTCCTCTAAACCATTATTGGCTTCGTAATCAAAAGGAAATACTACATCGTCTAAAACGGGGATATCTCTAGACAAATCCTCGTCCTTTTGAATAGGTGAATAATTATTAAAATTATTTGGATTCGAACTAGAAATAACATTATCATTATATAGCTCAATTGGAGTAACAAATTCCTGATCACTATGCCTACATATTTCAGATTTTTCATCAACACTATCCTCGTCATAATCATCATTGTAATAACATGAAAATGGTCGAACCTCATCAAAACTAGTGTTTCCAATGCTAACCTCATCATCTTGATTATGCAAATAACTATCCTCATTTTCAAGGGTACTATTGGAAACACTGTATTGGAAATCAAGATTATTTCGAGCAAGTCTTTCGTTCATCTCAGCTATTTTCTTGAGGGATTTCTCTGTAGAAAGTTTTCTCAATGGTGCAGTTTGTCTATTCATTTCCGACATAAACCTATTTGTTTGCTCAGTTAACTGCTTAAGAGACTTTTCTAAAGACACGGAAGGATCATAAATAAGAACAGAAGGATCATAACAAGGACTAATTTTCAACAGTTTGATTGTATTGTCCAAAGACGAGGTACTAGCACTATAATAATCCTTATTTTCTTGCTCGTATGACCTGTGTGTGTGTGGATAGTAATTGGGCTCACCATGGTATGAACCATAACCTTCAAAGGGTTGGTGTTCCCAACCACTATTTACACTATGGTCATAGTGTGAATAATGTCCATTTTGAAACTCAGTCGGATATTCATTATATTGGCTCCTATCATACCAGTTCGACATTCTTAATTGCAAGGGAATTCTACACAATCACAAACAAGGTTGACTCGACCAAATAAAATCTTGCAAACAACAAGCATGATGGCTCCCTTAGATTGTTTCTAGACCAGCTTCTATCCTTCCAAGAGGAAACTAGGTATAGTTTTAGCAAACCTCTCTAGAAAGATCCGAATAAAGTAAGTCGAAGAGAAGTAGGGGAAGCTCAGAGGAGCTTTGATACCCCCACCTCTTTTGCAACGCTTCCCTGGGTTACAAGGCGGCTCTAATCGACTTACAGTAATCTTCCTGAACTTTGAGTTAGGCTAACAAGATACCCAATACTTCCATTTGAATGACTTTCCTATAAGCTCGTTACCCTATCGGTCTCATTCTAATCAGTATTTTAAGCTTGGGTTCGCGTAGGTTATGGGTTCCTAAGGAGGGCAAGAAGAGAACGGTGATGAAATCCGAACCCTTATCTTGTATGGCCTGGCCTTGCCCTATACTAGTAAATTAAAATCCGAACACTTGGACGGTACCAAAGACCAATGCCAAGTGTCAATCAAGTTCTATCCAAAAAACAAGGTCGAATTTATCAACTGATTGAACTACGCACAACCTGTGATATTTCAATTATATAAACAAATATAATGCGGAAAAGAAATAACACAGACACCAGAAATTTTGTTAACGAGGAAATCGCAAATGCAAAAAAAAACCCAGGGACCTAGTCCAGATTTGAACACCACACTGTATTAAGCCGCTACAGACTCTAGGCCACTACAAGTTAACTTCGGACTGTAATGTAGTTGAGCCCTAACCAAGTCTCACACTGATTAAGGTACAGTCGCGTTCCTTACGCCTCTAGAACCACTCCGGATTCGGCGCAGTTGATTCCCTTAGCTTATCTCACCCACAACTAAGAGTTGCTACGATCCAAAGTCGAAGACTTATAAACAAATCTGTCTCCCACAGATATGTCTATCCTTTATTATTTTATTTCGTCTTTTGATACAAAGATCAAGGTGAGGTTAACAAGAATCAACTAATACCCTGGAATTATACTCTCAAAGAGCGACCTAGAAATATCAGTCACCTCACAATAACCTAACTTATAAACAAAAGAAGTTATTGCGGAATCACAAGAGTCTGAGACGAAGAACTGTTCTGATTAGTTTTTATATCTTACCTGCCGGAGATTAATCTCGAGCAAATCTTAGAGAAGATAAAACTCAACATGATATAAATATAAGATCAGAATACACAACTACAGAGAAAATAGTTGGATCTGGCTTCACGAATCCCAAATGAAGTCTTCAAGTCGTTAACCTAATAATGGTTTTGGAAAACCTAGGTTAAAGGGGAATCAACTCTAGTTTTCAACTAGGACGCATGGAAGTGTCGGGATTAGGTTTCCCAGATGCTAGAGTTATCCCTTATATAGTCTTTCAAATCAGGGTTGCTTATAATCAAAGCTAAGATAACTTAGTAACAAAGCATTCAATATTCACCGTTAGATGAACTCCTAATTTAAGATTCAAGCTAAGTATGCTTAGAAATTAAGCAATCAATATCCACCGTTAGATGGTATTAGCTTGATAAACACAAATGAAATATACTTATATTTAGATATGGATGAACCATACCCAATGTGTATACTAGTTAACCGAAGTTAACCATATTAACACTTATAACTTAGCCACATTCATCTAACACTTCTAGATCAAATATGATGATCAATCAATCATGATAGTTGTTCAAATGTTCATCATTTCATAGGAATATTATATGAACCATTTGAAGCAAAATCGGTTTGGTTTGTAATTGTAGAAAGTACTTATACAAGAACCAATTCATGAACATAATGCCACGGTTTGTAAAACTAGTTCACGTACCTTAATACATTAAAGTTTCAGGGACTTTAGTTCGCAAACGAATCCTGGGTTCATGAGTATGAAAGTCACACTTTATCGATTATAGAATTTAACTTCTCTGTTCGCAAACCGAGTACGTGAACAAGAGTTCCGGAATTTGGCTTGGTCTAGCCGTTCGTAAACAGTGTATGCGAACACCGGCTCCGGACTTGGCATTGTCTAGTCCATTCGCAAAAGGGTACGCGAACAAGAGTTCCGGACCCTTCCACATGTAACCCAGTTCGCAAACAGAGTTCGCGAACAATAGTTCCGGACCCGAACTAGACTTCCACAGTTAACATTCGAAATATGTATCCTGTATTATATCCAGACATAGTAGTTCTAAAACTCTCATTTAATCATTGAAACATCCTTGGAAGACAACAATGGTAATCTCACACATACCACTAACTTCAAGTAATTTTCAATTGATCAATCGATCAATACGAAACTTCCAAAGTAGACATCAAATGATTGTCTCACACAAATCATATGAGATGT
Source organism: Papaver atlanticum (assembly GCA_023531105.1). Classification (NCBI taxonomy): domain Eukaryota; kingdom Viridiplantae; phylum Streptophyta; class Magnoliopsida; order Ranunculales; family Papaveraceae; genus Papaver; species Papaver atlanticum. Next base: position 83,827 of record JAJJMB010014260.1, read on the forward strand.
TTCAAGATAATTTTCACGTGATGATCTTCTGACTTAATATTTAGTTTCCAACAAATAAATTGTCTCAAACTAAACTCGTCAAGAGTACGATGAACTTAGCTAAAGCTAAAAGCTTCCAACACATATTTCGAGAAATAGATAAGCGAGATAAACTCGTCTCAAAATATCAAATGTGTATAATGTAAAAGTCTATATAGCTATAAGACTTAGTCCCATTAGAAGATAGAATAAAATAGACTTCTAAGTGATAGATAAGTTTTAGTCTCCACATACCTTTTGTTGATGAAGTTCCTCCAAGCTCTTCAGTAGATCTTCTTCTTCAATTGGTGAACGCCGTGAAGTCTAAAGCTCAATTACACACTTTTATCCTAATCCGAGACATATCTATAAGTAGACTAGAAATCAAGTATATAGTTTTGATAAACTAAACCTGAAAAACAAGCTTGAGATAGCAACGCTTGCGAGTTCGACCGAGCAGTGCTCTAACAAATACATACACTTTAGTTTTATATTAGTTGAAAACAGTTTTATCAAGTAACTAGCACAAAAAGCAAATATGAGTTTATATTTCTTATGCAAATATAATATAAATTTTCACTTCGGTGTTGGTGTACCAAAACTTTTAGACCACACCAAAAAATATTTCCTAACTATAGTTTGGTATGAAGACGTTGACTAGTATAAAAAGTAAAACTTTGCAAAGGTAAATAATATGTATGTATAGAGATATCAACACATTATTAGGAACAAATATAATGTTACTTGGATGTCGTATGAGAATTTTTAGGAGGTAAGTTGTGAGGTTCCTCAAAGCATCAAAGAATCTTCACTCCAGCGCATTATGCTCTACAGTCCTGTCAGGGATGTTGGTGTTTATTATTCGGGGGAAAGATGTGATAGACAGTAAGTTGGTACAGTTAGAAAGCCAAACAAGCCTCGATTTATATCCACCATCCTTGGATCGAAATACCGAAGACAAAAGAGAAAAGAGCAGAAAAGGTATGAGACATTTGACGAAGACCAATATAACAAATAGTTCAAATCGGTTATAGAGACGAAAATTGGTCAAGAAGTTTTACACATCTATGTTGGATTTTTTCATAATGGGTAGAGCATTATCGAAAATGTAATGTCCAACATATCCACCATCGGTGATTCTGTCTTTCATCACTTATCCTTCAGCACGAGCTTCTTCTTTACCAGCTGGGTTTGATTTTCTAGAATTGAATTGGGAGCTAGACTTTTTTACTCTCACTTGAGAGCGTCAGGAACATCGTCCAGTGATGACCAATTGGAAAATGATATAATCAAATGAAGTTAAGAGATTTGGAATTAGATTTATCTACCGACAGGAGATACACAGAATGAGAGAGAGCATGAACTTCAGTCCAAATTTTTTTTTATCCGTGATGGAACTCCACAATCCCAGGATATAGTTAGACTCACAAACCAACATTATGCAAATAGAAGGTTATAGTCCAGTACAATAATTATCTACGTATCGTTAAGACACTCAACAAAATCCTCAAGGTTATCAAGATTATAGAAGATCGTTAGACTTAGAAGGATCTCAAGCTCAAGGATCAGATCAATTGTTTGGAAATCATGGTGAATGATCTGAAGCTGCAGGGTCATATCGAGGGTTTGGGAGCATGATGCGGGAGGCACGTATGACAGGGACTGGGGTGGGGCAGAGTAGCTATAAAGTTTGGTTATGTAAACTATTTATGAAGTTTAATTTAATATTTTTAATTAAAATTAATATCAAGTCTATTTATGTAAACTGTTGTATTTAATTAGAACTAATCAATTTAGAAATGATACTGTATTAAATTTAATTTTACATTCAATTAAAATTTATAAAAACGTCTTGTTCCAGTAATATTTGTATTTTTTAACATTTCATACGCCTTATCAAAAACTTCTTAGGTATGGCATAATGAGATTCGTAGGAAAAACTTTCTTTTTTCTATCTTCGCCATTCCTCCGAAGCTCGCAATACAATTTCATCATTGATTTCATCCTTAAGTCGATCACAATTGACAACACAAATTAAAAATATGAATTCTTCAACTTGTTTTCTTATAATTCCTGAAAAAGCGAGGAGTCTAACAACCACACCCAATATTTCGCTTAGAAATCTGTATGGACAAACTCCGATATAATTCCAAGAGAATCAACTAGACAGTCAGACTCAATCAATGGAAATATATCCAAAAGTTGTATCTCTGTTTCTCAATGTAATCAACAAATCAAACAGATAGAATCCGTGAGCCTGATTATTATAAGAAACAACTTGAATGGTACCGAAGACCAATGTTCAAGTGTCAATCAATTTATATCAACGACCAAAGGTTGGATTATCTAATTGATTGAACTACGCACAACCTGTGATATTTCAATTATATAAACAAATATAATGCGGAAAAAAAATAACACAGACACCAGAAATTTTGTTAACGAGGAAACCGCAAATGCAGAAAAACCCCGGGACCTAGTCCAGATTTTAACACCACACTGTATTAATCCACTACTGACACTAGCCTACTACAAGTTAACTTCGGACTGGAATGTAGTTGAGCCCTAACCAATCTCACACTGATCAAGGTACAGTCGCGTTCCTTACGCCTCTGAATCCCAGCAGAACTCTGCGCACTTGATTCCCTTAGCTGATCTCACCCACAACTAAGAGTTGCTACGACCCAAAGTCGAAGACTTGATAAACCAATCTGTCTCACACAAAAAAGTCTATTGAATAGATAAATCTGTTTCCCACAGAAATACCTATGAGTTTTTGTTCCGTCTTTTGATAAATCAAGGTGAACAGGAACCAATTGATACACCGGACTTATATTCACTAAGAACATCCTAGTAATATCAATCACCTCACAATAATCTTAATCGTATGGTAGAGAAACAAGATATTGTGGAATCACAAAAGATGAGACGAAGATGTTTGTGACTACTTTTTATCTTGCCTATCGGAGAATAAATATCGAGCAAATCTTAGAGAAGATAGTACTCAATCACGATAGAAAACAGCAAGATCAGAACACGCAACTACATAGAAAATAGTTGGGTCAGGCTTCAGAATCCTAATGAAGTCTTTAAGTCGTTAACCTACAGGGATTTGGAGAAAACCTAAGGTTAAAGGAGAATCGACTCTAGTCGCAACTAGTATCACACAGGAGGTGTGGGGATTAAGTTTCCCAGTTTCTAGAGTTTTCCTTTATATGGTCTTCAAATCAAGGTTTGAAATCAATGTTACCTTGGTAACAAAGCATTCAATATTCACCGTTAGATGAAAACCTGATTAGACTCAAGCTAATATCTTTCAACCGTTAGATCGAACTTAGCTTGTTACACACAAATGAAAAGTGACTTCATTTAAATATGAGTAACCGTACCTAAACGTGTGCACCTTGGTGGCTCAACAATAGTTAACCGATGTTATCCATATGAACACTTTCATATCAACTGTTAGAGCACTACTCGGTCTAACTCGCAAGCGTTGCTATCTCAAGCTTGTTTGTTAATATTAGTGATCAAAACTATAAGTCTTGATTTCTAGTCTACTTATAGTGATGTCTCGGACTAGGATAGATTGTGTAGTTGAGCATTAGACTTCACGGCGTTCATCAATTGAAGATGAAGAACTACTAAGGCAAGCTTGTGGAACTTCATCAACAAAAGGTATGTGGAGACTGAAACTCATCTATCACTTGGAAAGTCTATTTCTACTATATCTCCTATATTGAGACAAAAGTCGTATTACGATAGTTTTCGATTATACACATTTGAGATTTCGAGTTGAAATTTACTCGCTTACATATTTCTCGAAATATGTGTTGGTAAGCTTTCTCTTCAACCAAGTTCATCTTATATTCTTGAAGAAAGTCAAAAGATGATCATGTGAAAATCGCCGAGTAACATCTTGCATGGTTTGTGTGATACAATCATTTGGTGTAGACTTGGAATGTTTCGTTATGATTATTTCAATAACTTGAAAATTGCTTGGATGCTAATAGTGTGTGAAAACGTCTATTGTCATCCTCTAAGAAAGTTTCAATGATTGAAATGAGAGTTTAGACCACTTAACCAAATTGGATTATAAACATGTTGTGCACTCTTGCATATGTGTGATCCATGTGCGGGAACTATAGTATGCATACCCGTATGCGTACCTGTTGGTTTGAGAAGTTCAGGAACCTAAGTGCGCGTACCCGTACGCATACTGGCATAGGTTTGTGACCGGAAATTTCTGCTAGGTTTGGAGGTATGCGTACCCGTTCGCATACTGGCAAAAACCAAACTTGGTCCGGCTATTTCAAGTATACGTACCCGTTTGTGAAATGAACAAATATATTTATATAATAAGGAATGCATTCTTTGCAAACCATGGCTATAATGTTCATGAATTGATTCGAGTGAATTAAACCGATTTTGCTTCAATTGTGTTCTTGTATACTTCTATGAGAATATAGCAATTGAACAACTCTTTAACTAGTTTCATTTGAGTCATTTAAACTAGTTATGGTTAAGATGAATAAGGTTGATATTAGAGTATTCATATAGCTAACCTCGGTTAACTACTGTTGAGCAAACATGGTGTACACGTTTAGGTACGGTTACATAAACCTAAATGAGGGTACATTTCATTTGTGTATAACAAGCTAAGTTCGATCTAACGGTTGAAAGATATTAGCTTGTATTTAATCAGGTTTTCATCTAATGGTGAATATTGAATGCTTTGTTACCAAGGTAACTAAGATTGCAAACCCTGATTTAAAAACTATATAAAGGAGAACTCTAGCAACTGGGAAACCTAATCCCCACACCTCCTGTGTGATACTAGGTTCGACTAGAGTCGATTCTCCTTTAACCTTAGGTTTTTCACGAAACCCTGTAGGTTAACGACTTAAAGACTTCATTGGGATTGTGAAGCCAGACCCAATTATTTTCTTTGTAGTTGCGTGTTCTGATCTTGCTTTGTTCTATCGTATTGAAAACTATCTTCTCTAAGATTTGCTCGAGATTTAATCTCCGATAGGAAAGATTAAAAGTAGTCACAAACATCTTCGTCTCATCGTTTGTGATTCCACAATATCTTGTTTCGCTACCATACGATTAATATTATTGTGAGGTGATTGATAATACTAGGCTGTTCTTCGGGAATATAAGTCTGGTTTATCAATTGGTTCCTGTGCACCTTGATTTATCAAAAGATGGAACAAAACTCGTAGGTATTTCTGTGTGAGACAGATTTATCTATTCCAATAGACTTTTATGTGTGAGACAGATTTGTTTATCAAGTCTTCGACTTTGGGTCGTAGCAACTCTTGGTTGTGGGTGAGAACAGCTAAGGGAATCAAGTGCGTAGAATCCTACTGTGGTTCAGAGACGTAAGAAGCACAACTGTACCTTGATCAGAGTGAGATTGATTAGGGCTCAACTACATTCCAGTCCGAAGTTAATTGGTAGTAGGCTAGTGTCTGTAGCGGCTTAATACAGTGTGGTGTTCAAAGCTGGACTAGGTCCCGGGTTTTTTCTAAATTTACGGTTTCCTCGTTAACAAAACTCCTGGTGTCTGTGTTATTTCTTTTCAGCATTATATTTTGCTATTTAATTGAAATATCACAGGTTGTGCGTTGAATTGATCAATTGGTAAATCCAACCTTTGGTTGTTGATTGAAATTGATTGATCCTTGAACATTGGTCTTTGGTACCGTTCAAGTTATTCCTTTTATATTCAATCGGGCTCGCAAATTCCTATTTGCTGATTGCGGATTAAATTAAGAGATAGAGATATAAAACTCTTTGATATACTTTTCTCTAAATTGAGTCTGACTGTCTAGTTGATTCTCTTGAAAGTATATTGGAGTTTGTCTATTCAGATTGCCAAACGAAATATTGGGTGTGGTTGTTAGACCCCCGCTTTTTCATCAACCTTATTCATCTTAACCATAACTAGTTCAAATGACTCAAATGAAACTTGTTCAAGAGTTGTCCAATTGTTTATATTCTCATAGAAGTATACAAGACAAAATTGACGCAAAATCGATTTTGATTCACTGGAATCAATTCATGAACATTATAGGCATGGTTTGCAAAATATTGCATTCCTTATTATATAAATGTATTAGTTCATGAACAAACCGATTTTAGAACATAACCTTCTCAAGTATGTGAACGGGTACGCATACCTAAGTGGCCAGACCAAGTTTTGGTTCGCAAGTATGCAAACAGGTACGCATACCATCCAACCTCAGTTAAATTCTGGAACTTGAAACTCACGCCAGTACGCATACGGGTATGCATACTATGGTTCCCGGACTAGGAATATCTTGCAACAATTAGCATACAAGTACGCATACTGTGATATATCTAATCATGGTTATTTGTTATAAACTCCCATTTCAATCATTGAAACATTCTTAGAAAATGACAATAGTTGTCTTACACAAACTATTAGCTTCGAAGCAATTTTCAAGTGATCGAATGATCAATACGAAACATTCCCAGTCTACATCAAATGACTGTCTCACATAAATCATGTAAGATGTTACCCGGAGATTTTCCCATGATCATCTTTTGACTTTCGTCAAGAATATAAGATGAACTTGGTTAAAGCGAAAGCTTACCAACACATATTTCGAGAAATATGTAAGCGAGTTAAACTCAGCTCGAAATATCAAATGTGTATAATCGAAGTCTATATAGCTATACGACTTTTGTCTAAAATAGGAGATAGAGTAGAAAGACTTTTGAGTGATAGATGAGTTCAAGTCTCCACATACCTTTTGTTGATGAAGTTCCACAAGCTCCCCTTAGTAGTTCTTCGTCTTCAATCGATGAACGCCGTGAAGTCTAATGCTCAACTACACTTTCATCCTAATCCGAGACTTAGTTATAAGTAGACTAGATATCAAGACTTATAGTTTTGGCAACTAAACTTGACAACAAGCTTGAGATAGCAACGCTTGAGAGTTCGACCAGGCAGTGCTCTAACAATCTCCCCTTTGTCAATTTTAGTGACAAAACTATCAATACATATGGATTACAAAATAAATAAACTTTGTAGCTTCTCATCCAAATGCTTGATTTCCTTGGTTCTTCAACATTACTCGAAATCTTCGTCACTTCCAAGTAATCCAGTGATTCTGAACGTGTTCAACTCAGGATCATAGTTATTGAAGATCCGTAGCTATAACAATGAGAAAACAATAGCTCTCAATCATTGTTATACAGTGTCATAGTATCATTACACAGCATCAAAGTCCAATTGTATCACAACTTTGACAACAATACTATGGTTATATGTATCACTCCCCCTTAGTCAATACTTCATCTCACATGAAAATCACTCCCCCTTACATAATAATCCGTAAACCATATGTATTTGTAGTGTGAACTACACATTAATTCCCCCCCTTTTTGTCAATATAAATTGGCAAAGGTACGAAAACTAGTGGGATCATAATGAAATTCTCATAGAGATACTTCATGACTAAAAGAGAACATATCAACTTTGTTTCAATGATTTCACATAGTCGAAACTTAGTGTATTCATCAAGGAGTTTATAAAGATACATGAAAACTCCTATAATATTCCACAGCCGCACTCCCCACAAAGATTTGGCAATTAAGCACAAGTTCAATTAAGAACTCTCCCCTATAAAATGTCATTCCCGAAAGAACAACAAGAGCGACCTTACTTTTACAAGAAAATAAGGATTTCTTTGGACATTAATAAATTACATGAGACATGAACTTGTATCCAAAAGACACAATTAAATTAACCACAAGAGAACCCATGATTAATTTAATCGGAAATGCTCAATGATAGACGCATTTATGTGTCTGTTTTCATCTCTATTGTGTATATTTTTAGTACCCATTTTTGTACTTATTATGGTGTTTTATGTGTTTGTAGGTATTTTTGGGAAATAAACATTTTTGGAAAAATCGGCTCGAAAAATTATGCGGAGCACCCCTGGAGGATATTTGTTATTCGAACTCTCAGTTTGGATAAGGGGCACCTCAGTTGGGCACCTGCTATTCGCACCCCCGGTTTGGTTAGGGGGACACCCTTCTTCTTCACGGTTTATAAAAATTGGCGGGAAAATGCAGATTCAATTTTTTTTCACCTGCGCAGTTTTCTGTTTTGAATTTTGATGAGCTGTGG
>JAJJMB010014260.1:92021-211864 GCA_023531105.1 Papaver atlanticum
GTTTAGCTGTAAATAGGAGCTCGTAGAAGATAAATATGGAGAGTCAGCAAGAATTTATCGCATGCAGAGAAGAAAAAAAAGAAATTATTCCCGAGAATAATTTTCCTTTACTGTGGAGAATTTGTGGAGTTATGAGACATTATTCTTGTTCCTGTCGAGTATAAAAAGGCATGTGGGAGCATAGAGAAGGGTTACGGAGAGTTGAGGGAGAATAGGGAGAAGTTTAGAGCATCATAAAGCCGTAAAAAAAAAGTTACAGGAATATTGCGTTCTACTGGTGCAGTGAAGAAGAGGAAGAACATAAGACGCTACAGAACTGTCGTTTTGCTACAGTGACAGTGACACTTTCGCTGTATCGTTTCATGTAACAGTTAGTTTGTCACACATATAAGTGTTACAAACCCGGTTTTTATCATTTTTTCTCCCATTTCATCATTTGTGAACCATTTTTGAGCATTAATAAAGATGAATTTTGAGCATGTGTTCCATGATGATGATGAGCTAATTCTCGCGTAATCAAGGCACGGAGGAAGCTATTGATGCATGAATAATTGGTAACTATTCTATTTTTCTCTAATTTGCATTTTATAATTCACTCAAATCACTGCTTTGCAGAATTTTAATTGTTTGCATAATTTTCTTAATTAGTTGTGATTCAATTAGATAGGTTATAATTTGTTTAGATAATCTATGCTTGAGGGATACAATTAATGTTTGAGAATATGCTTGATTATTTGTGAATTAATAAAAAGAGATTTTAAAGATAATTAGAGTTTTGAAATTTTTACCATCATTCATTCATGTGTAATAGTGGAATCTAGTGTCTTGGTTATTTTCAATCTTAAAAACAAATTTGGATTTAAATTTTCTCTATTTTTAGTTTAAATAAGTCTAAAATCAATTGCTTTCACAAGTCCCAACGAACCTTTTACTACAACAAAGTTGAAATTATATCACTCAACATAAGAGAACTTACGGAGACACACAGTACTTTCACATAGAAGTGGATCAGGGAAAGATCAATACTGGGGAATATTCAAAGATTCATTCTATTTTTCATCAATATTTTCATAAAGACGTATAATAAACTTAATCTTTGCAATCAAAAGTTCATCCTATCTTCTGTCAATATTTTCTTAATGACATAATAGGCTTAACTTTTGACATATATGGGACAATCATAGTTCACGGACGCAAACACACATATCCCGTAACAATTTTTTGCAATATATAAAACCAATAAAGATTAATACAGCAAAATCATCTTCCAAATAAACTTTAGAATTAAAATAAATAAATCTAAAAACATTGCAAGATGAAAAAAACGTTGGCAATAGCTATGTGTACTCATAATAATTTTCATTCCAAACCCTAGTTATCCTTTTTAAAATACAAGAATAAATTCTCATAAGAAGTTTCCTAGACAAAATAAAGTAACTCCTAATAAGAACAAAACTGAAGGTCTTCAGACATGATCAACAATTAGAGATCGAACACAAACAAGTTCATCAGTTGCTTTCTTCATTTCGGTTTTCAAAAATTTAAGATTCTTTGTTGCAATTTCAAGTTGTTCACGAACGACTCCAAAATCTCGAAGAAGATTTCTCACTAATTGAGAAGAAATATGAACTGGCAGATCTTTTTCGTGATCAACTGCATGAAAGCAGGTTATGGAAAGAGGATTTTCGTGAAACAAAATAACTTTGCTGCCTTCAACATTGTCTTCCTTTTTGCATCCATCCATTGTGCACTCCAAAATCTCACAGGAGAATTTTGACGTTACTGAATGAGTATATATATATCAGAGTATATATATATATATATATATGAGAGAATCATAGGGAAACCCTAGGGTTACTCATATAAGTTCGGTAAAGGGCCAGGTGCACGTACGCTCATGGTTACGAACCAAGTTCAAGACCAAGAGAGCAAAAGAGTCTAATTTAGAAGTAGTTTTGATAAAAATCAAAGACAAATTCTAAACATATTGACAGAAAATCTTAGCTCAAAAGAACATAAGATAATTGTTGATAGACAACAAATTAACTGTCATTAGGAAAAAATACGCGGGTTTTCAAGGTGAGCAACAAAGAAAATTTTCTCAAGAGTTACTGATCAAAAAATATTACATATGTAATAATTAACTGGAGCAAGGCTCAACAGTAAGATGATCATTTTATTTTTAAACGAAAAAACAGATACAACAGAGACTACTTTGTCAAGAAGAAGAACTTCTCGAGAATTATGAGCATCCTCACACGGTCTCAAAGAGGATACTCATTAGTCAGTAGTCAAGATGTAGTTTGACAAGCATGTAGCTCATCAAGGGTATTAACATCTTCCCTTTTTCTTTCTTGACTGACATCAGAAAAATCACAAGATTTTTCAAGAGAATTAATAAGAGGGGAACAAGAATTACCTGATGCAACAGTTTTTCTCGCCTTCTTAATAATGCGTTTGAGTCTATTGATACTTGTCTTGAGCTCCAAGACATGATTATTGATGTGAATGTATTCGGGAATAGACACTTCATATTCGAGACTTTCTTCAGCAAGAGACAACGAGTTTGAAATTTTCTTCTTCCTTCGATGACTTTTTCTCTTCACAGAGTAATTTAAAGAGTCCGTCATCCATATAACATTCTTCCCTTTACGATTGTAAACAGGTTTTGTGTCATATTTACAATCAAGAGTTGGCTCATCACAGCACTTTTCTTGATTGCGGACTATACCTTTTACTCCAGCATAATAAGAAGCAAGTTTGATTACTTCTTTAGACATCCATACAAGAATGTTATGAAGTTTTTCATTCCGCAGTCGAAAACGACATCTCCTTTCAAGATGACCTTTGTTTCCGAAATAATAACAGTTGAAGGAAATGTTTTTAACTGTTCTCATATGAGCTGTTTTTGAAGGTTGACAATATTTGTTCTTAGGAACACCAGCTGCTTAAGGTAGTTTTTCACTTTTGACGTCAGTGAAATTTTCACTTAGGAAATTGTCATTAGCACCGACAAAATTGATCTGACTAGTACTTGGAGCGTCTATTCCTTTATAGCCCAGACCACGTGTATCACGATGTTCTTTACATGCTCTCAGCATAGTGGATAATTTTGTAGAGCTAGCATTGAATCTTTTCAGATTCTCTTCCAATGATTTTACCTTATCAAGAGCAACAGCTAGATCAGCGTTCAATTTTTTTCCTCTGGCGAGAAAGCCCATTTCTCTGTCATTAAAACATTTTTGTTGAGAGTCATATCTTGCTTCAGTTTCTGCAAGTCTTTCTTTTAACACAAAGAGATTTCGATGAAGATTATCATATTCAGAATTTTTTGAACGCACATCTTCTTCACGATCTATAAGAATAGATTGTAAGAGTTTATAACCACAATCATATCCTCTAAAGAGTTTTCTCAATTTCCTGTTTTCTAGACAGAGAGGAGTTAGAAATTCATCCAAACAATCTGTTGACTTCTTTTTATTTATGAGATAGTCGAAAAGCTTGATATATTGTGAGACTTCCTCATCAACATCTTGTCCCTCATTTGAATCACTTTCATCTGAAAGATCATCCAACTGTTCATCTAGGAATTTTTCCCAGTTGAACTAAGTTTCAGTCAATGGAGAAGACGTGAGATATTTCTCAGGAGACTCAAGGCTTTGAACTAAATAAGAATATTTCTGGACTGGTGTTGCGTTGTCAGAGATAACACAATTGTCCATAGAGTCAGATCGCTACAAACACATACTTATAAGGTCTAAAATGTGTTTTCCTGCTCTGATACCAATTGAAAAAGCGGGGGTCTAACATCCATACCCAATATTTCGCTTAACAATCTGTATGGACTTCCAAGAGAATAAACTAGACAGTCAGACTCAATCAATGGAAATATATCCAAGAGTTGTATCTCTTTTTCTCAATGTAATCAACAAATCAAACAGATAGAATCCGTGAGCCTGATTATTATAAGAAACAACTTGAATGGTACCAAAGACCAATGTTCAAGTGTCTATCAATTTATATCAACAACCAAAGGTTGGATAATCTAGTTGATTGAACTACACACAACCTGTGATATTTCAATTATATAAACAAATATAATGCGGAAAAGAAATAACACAGACACCATAAATTTTGTTAACGAGGAAACCGCAAATGCAGAAAACCCCCGGGACCTAGTCCAGATTTGAACACCACACTGTATTAATCCACTACAGACACTAGCCTACTACAAGTTAACTTTGGGCTGGAATGTAGTTGAGCCCTAACAAATCTCACACTGATCAAGGTACAGTCGCATTCCTTACGCCTCTGAATCCCAGCAGGACTCTACGCACTTGATTCTCTTAGCTGATCTCACCCACAACTAAGAGTTGCCATGACCCAAAGTCGAAAACTTGATAAACCAATCTGTCTCACACAGAAAAGTTTATTGAATAGATAAATCTGTCTCCCACAGAAATACCTATGAGTTTTTGTTCCGTATTTTGATAAATCAAGGTGAACAGGAACCAATTGATACACCGGACTTATATTCCCTAAGAACATCCTAGTAATATCAATCACCTCACAATAATCTTAATCGTATGGTAGCGAAACAAGATATTGTGGAATCACAAAATATAAGACGAAGATGTTTGTGACTACTTTTTATCTTGCCTATCGGAGAATAAATCTCGAGCAAATCTTAGAGAAGATAGTACTCAATCACGATAGAAAACAGCAAGATCAGAACACGCAACTACATAGAAAATAGTTGGGTCTGGCTTCACAATCCAAATAAATTCTTTAAGTCGTTAACCTACATGGTTTTGGAGAAAACCTAAGGTTAAAGGAGAATCGAGTCTAGTAGCAACTAGTATCACACAGGAGGTGTGGGGATTAGGTTTCCCAGTTACTAGAGTTCTCCTTTATATAGTCTTCAAATCAGGGTTTGCAATCAATGTTACCTTGGTAACAAATCATTCAATATTCACCGTTAGATGAAAACCTGATTAGACTCAAGCTAATATCTTTCAACCGTTAGATCGAACTTAGCTTGTTACACACAAATGAAAAGTGACTTCATTTAGATATGAGTAACCGTACCTAAACGTGTGCACCTTGTTGGCTCAACAATAGTTAACCGAAGTTATCCATATGAACACTTTCATATCAACCTTATTCATTTTAACCATAACTAGTTCAAATGACTCAAATGAAACTAGTTCTAGAGTTGTTCAATTGTTTATATTCTCATAGAAGTATACAAGACACAATTGAAGCAAAATCGATTTTGATTCACTCGAATCAATTCATGAACATTATAGCCACGGTTTGCAAAAGATTGCATTTCTTATTATATAAATGTATTAGTTCATGAACAAACCGATTTTAGAACATAACCTTCTCAAGTATGCGAACGGGTACGCATACCTAAGTGGTCGAAAAAGGTTTGGGTTCGCCAGTATGCGGACGGGTACGCATACCATCAAACCCCAGTTAAATTCCGAAACTTGAAACTCACGCCAGTACGCATACCGGTATGCATACTGAGTCCCCGGACTTTCATAAACCAACCAGTACGCATACGGGTATGCATACTATGGTTCCCGGACTTGGAATATCTTGCAACAATTAGCATACAAGTACGCATACTGTGTAATATCCAATCATGGTTATTTGTTCTAAACTCCTATTTTAATTATTGAAACATTCTTAGAAGACGACAATAGCTGTCTCACACAAACTATTAGCTTCGAAGCAATTTTCAAGTGATCGAATGATCAATACGAAACATTCCGAGTCTACATCAAATGACTGTCTCACACAAATCATGTAAGATGTTACCAGGCGATTTTCACATGATCATCTTTTGACTTTCGTCAAGAATATAAGATGAACTTGGTTAAAACGAAAGCTTACCAACACATATTTCGAGAAATATGTAAGCGAGTTAAACTCAGCTCGAAATATCAAATGTATATAATCGAAGTCTATATAACAATACGACTTTTGTCTCAAATAGGAGATAGAGTAGATAGACTTTTTAGTGATGGATGAGTTCAAGTCTCCACATACCTTTTGTTAATGAAGTTCCACAAGCTCCCCTTAGTAGTTCTTCGTCTTCAATCGATGAACGCCGTGAAGTCTAATGCTCAACTACACTTTCTATCCTAATCCGAGACTTAGCTATAAGTAGACTAGAAATCAAGACTTATAGTTTTGGCAACTAAACTTGACAACAAGCTTGAGATAGCAACGCTTGCGAGTTCAACTGAGCAGTGCTCAAACAGTTCCAAATCGACATAACAACCCAGCTGTATTACGATTATTCAGGTTACCGGTGTCAGTGCAGAAATTTTCATGAATCCTCTTGCAGTAACTCACACTTACTAAACCATTTTGCTGTCATTTTGCACCCTTGCCAGATAACATACTATAAAGTTTCTACATAGATATAAATTGTTATCTACGGTAAACTCTGCAATGTTAATATATGGTTGATCCATTGCTTGGAAAATATGGTTGTAAAAGGTGGATAAGATGTGATTTTGGAAGTTAAAATGGTTGAATCTATAGGAGATGCGATTATAGATGTTGAACTACCCGTTATCGGCTCAATCTGAGACGATGATCATCTCAAGCAGAGCCGAGCGTTAGCCTACTCTCAGTCGAAGGATGATTTGATCGACTCAATTTGAGATGGGATGGGGAAATGCTCAAATTTGATCCTTTTCCCATCCTGTTTGACCATATGCCTGCTCCATTATGAAGTAAGAGTGAGAAAATTATCTTGTTTCCCACCCTACTCGGATTGTTTTTACGGGCCTTATATGATACCAGAGCGTAGTTAATAGGAACCAAAGTTTATATTATACAATCTAAAAGCAATACAAAGAGAGATATAAACATGAACAAGTAGCGCAATCATAACTATCAAAAGAGTGACACAATATTTTATAAATAAAATTTGTCATTAATGTTTTACTGATAGTTTTAAATAGACTTTATACAAATATTGATATTAATCAACAATTTCTTAGTCCATTCTTATAAAATTTTAAACAAAAAAAATTCTTCTTAATCTTTCGATGTGCTATGGTTGTTCACTGGTGTTTATTCAGTATTTAAACCCTTGAAGATTGTCTCAAGAGACTTGTCAACAACCAACTCTTAATTAATTCTAGTTTCTCAACTTGTTCTTTCATAAGTACAAAATTAGCAGCAGTCTTTTTGATCTTTGCCTTCATCCAATCCTGATTCTGAACTATGATGATAAAATTAGTTATGAGATCCTCAAAACCAACGATATAATCGATCATCCCATCAATGGGAAACCACTTTGTCACTTTTGTATCTTGATAATCAAAGCAAGAAGGCGGGATTCCTTCTAAGATCCACTAGAGCTATCAGAATCATAGTCAGACATGGTCTTAGTGACTCTCTTGTTTTTATTTTTAGTATCGATCTTTTGAACTTCTTCTTATTTATCTTAGTGGTACTGCGATTCACAAGAGGCATGCTCAAACCTTTTATAATAACTGTATAATAGTTTCTCAAATCTTATAGTAAGAAGGAACATTTTTTCAAATGATTAAGAAAATATTTCGAACCAAAATTATTTTCTTTATTAATAAAGTATATGCATGTATGCTAGCTAATATTAGTTGTCAACTGAGAGTGATTTTGGTTTATGAGTTGGAATACAGTTGGTATTTGGTAAATCCAGAAAATATATTTTTTGAATATCTTTAGGAGTTTCAAAAATGGAAATACCTTGTCTCGCACTCAAGCCTTGGTCATAATACTATAAATATTTGAGATTTTAATCTTGCAAACTCATCTCTTGACACACTGCCTAACCATTTGTATGAGAATCCAACTTGTTAATAGAGATGAGTAATCTAATTAAGTGAAATCCAACTTATTTTTACTAGGTTCGTTTAATCATCAATACAAAATTAATATATGGCTTTTAAATAGATGTTTAAGATAATGACATGGATGTCGAATTACTGTTGCAACATGGGTTTTTTTATGAGTCGAATGACAATCTCAAAACCTGTAATGTGTATACTTATCTTGAATATTAGTGTGCCAAATTTACCGATTTATACAAGCACAATATCATGTTTACAAAGCTGTACTAACAATGTACATAAGTATATTTTATAATATTAACTAATAGAGACTTAGATGCAAAAAGAAAAAGTAAACCTAATTAATAGAATTTGTAGGGTTGGTTTAGTTTATACAGACATAAGAAAACCCAATCAATTATATTTTGAAAAACAAAATTAAAAAATATGAATGGATCGCGATAATTGCTCTGTGATCAGCACGTGTTGATAATATGTTATAAAAATAAAATAGTAAATAAGAAAAGAAAGTTGGTGGCAAATAAGTAGGAAACACATCTAGTTGTTTGACCTTGCGAAATAGTTTAAACTTATCACGCTGTAAACTCCCCATCCGCATGTTAGTTATGCTAAATCCCTAGATTGTATTACTGTAATATAATACATGGTTGGTGATACATGTTAGTAAATTCACAATTAGTTGCAAATATCTATAATTTACAAATATTGATGAGAATTACAACTAAACTCTTCTATTTGGATGATAAAAGTTATTGCTTAATAGCAAATCATAATTAGTTATTTTATTCAATGATAATGATCGCGTGGTTCATACCCAAGGATCTGTAGAGACATATCTTCATGCATCTTCTTAATAAATGGATTTTGAATGTTAAGTAGATATTCTTTTACCAAACTATGTCTCTCAACAACCGGTAGACCATCGATTCCATTGTCCACAAACCTAATTGAATTAATGTGTTCAGGCTTCAGAGTTTCGATCCACTGGCTCAACAATATCTTATTGTTCAAACCTTTATGAAGTTCAATCCTCTCATCAGAGACATCAATAAACTTCACATTAGTGTACACCAAAACATTGAATAAAAAAATTAAGTTAGAAACAATCACAACTTTATAGCAACAAAGTCAAATAGATTTCAAAATAACAATGATTTGCCTTAGAGAGGAATTGGTAGAACGCTATATATTGCGTTTCGTTCACACCTTGGGAAGGCAGAGCCATATCGGCTGGGAATTATGAAATTCCTCCCAATTACTGCCACTTTGATCATTATCCGCCCATAAGGATATGGGGAAGATGATATAATATTTCATTTCTTCTGTCAATAGCTGCAATCAAACGCACCTAGCACAAGACAACTCAGAGGATATAATCGATAGCACACCAATGGGCAAAGGATTAAAAAAAAACAAAACATAAATTTATAGTTTTGTCAAAGTATTTCACTGCTTCATCCCTAATGTGGAGCCTAATATCAGTTCCTCTTCCAGGTGGATCATTCGACTTATTATCAAAAAAAAATTAACTCATGGTCAACAGTAACTACTCCTTCTGGAGTAGACTTCCACACATACTTGGATTAAAAAAAGAATAATAATAAAAAAGAATCACAAATAGCAAAGATATTATATAATAAATTAGAGTCAAGGATCTTCCGTCTAGATCTAAGATACCTAGATAACAAGATAGATTCAAAACTCATTGATCAAGATTAACCAAGATGTTGATTATCGAAATAATCAATCTTGATTCTACAAGTCAAGTTTGCAAGCAAACAACCTGTCGTTCTCCAGAAGCTTTATGTTTATCAAAGATAAACAACTTGTTTAATTTTTCCCAGATAATCACACCAAGATCAGAAATACAAAAGAACTTCAAATCTTCAAATTCTTCAATCTTCTTAATCTTTAATAGTAATAACTTTCTTCAATAGTAATAACTTGCACTTGATTCCGACTAATGATTTGTCCCATAGAATGAAGTCTATTGACGTTGGCAAATCAATAGTTCTATCTCACATATATAGAATCACTTAGATCTGCAAGAATCAATCTTCAAAGACTTGAGTGGCCCTATATTAGAAGATAAAGACCATAAAATAAACAAGCACCCACCTAGAAGATAACTATATGATAAATTCCCTTTCTCGGCCTTTTCTTTTTATTTGGAACTTGTGCCTTAGTTATAGCTTCAGAATTCTAATCTTGTTGTGTTCACTTAATTTACCATCTTCTTTCTTCGACTTTCCATTTTCTTTGAAACCAGTGCGTCATCATACCTCGCTTTGGATATCTCAAAACTGGATCGATCTTTTTTTTTTACTATCCACACCTTCACTCGTTTGTTTCTTGAATTTTCTCTTTTTTCCTTGACAATTTTCTTGATGGTCTACAAACCTGAATTTTGCTCGTCCGCGAGTAAAACAAAAACTAAAAGAAAAGTCATACCTACACCACTGTCGCTGGTCTCTCGATTGCATTTACTGAATGCAATAAGCCTTTTAAAACCACTAAGTGTCCCTAGTTGACGAGTTGAAGTCTCGTGAGGGATTGCTTAGAACATACCCACAAAGTTCTATGACAAAATATAAGCTCAGATTCCATGAAAGTGATACATGCATTACAGTTTTAGCTCACAGCAATTGGATATGTCAATCTAGCTTTCAAAGGCACAATTCAAGCACTGGAACAACTAAAGAATGTGATAAGAGTGTAAAGTGCATCTAACTTAGACATGCATAGAGAATGATTTACTGCAGGAAGTTCTGACTGCCAATTACTAAGAGATAGTTTTTAGGCTAAGAACTAAATTCAAAGCTAAGCTAGCTGTCTGGCTTTACGAGAATTGTTAATGTTCACCTTCAGAGTTGGTGATATTTAAGTTTACCCGCGTTGTACATCGACGGCTACACCCTCCCTTGATTTATTACAAAACTATTTACATTCATATATACAAAAGGAAACATTGACTGCCTATTTACATTCATAAGTAAAGAGAAACTACTCAATGGTTTGAAACAAACGACAAATATCAACTCATTTCAGCTCATTTTAGTTTCTTTTCCTCTCTTTTTTCCTGAAATTTTACTTCTTTTTTCTTTTCTGACTTTTTTTCTTTTTTGATTTTTCTTTTCAACTGATTTTGGAATAATGAGAGATACAAACACAAACTGACACAACAAACTTTACACAAAAACAGAAAAATACATTAAATGACACTTTTAGTAAGAGGTAGCCATTTCCGATGCACCCGGTCAAATTCAATGGTTGCTTTTCTTAACGTATCCTCCAACTTCTATCCCATCCAACCAAAGAACAAGCTAGTCAAGTCTCATTCAGTATTCTAGATGATTGGCAGCCTACTTAACCTATGAAACACTGACGCTATACACGCTTGGTAGATCGTGCATGTGCAAATTTTCTATATCACATGTGAATTGTGCTAGAATCAGGGGTGCCTCATCATCTAGACTAAAAACCCTAAGATATCATACATGCACAGTATCACAAATCAAGGTAAATGAGCTCCATTTTTCATTTTTTTCATTTTTTTTTTTATTGGATTATGATTTTATTTATTTACAAGTTCTAACTACAAAATTCACGTGATTTCTACTCGCACCCCCAAACCTATGTTAAACAGTGTCCTCAATTTTTTTAAGGATTCACAAAGTTATAATATGCCATGAAGTTCATGAAGATAAAGAAGAGGTTAGAGAGTAGCAGATCCAAAAAGTATTTCCAAACCAGATAGTTGAGCGGCAAGGTAGATATCACAAAAACAACGATTATATATAACAAAAACTAATATATCAAACTGAAACCAAAAGAAAGCAAATGACAAATAATGAAATTCTAAATCTGGTATGTATAAGGGGTGAGCCAGTTCAATCCAGATAGACGGGGTTTTCCAGATCAGTTGTTTCAATTTCAGGTGGAATTAGTTCAAGAAACGGATTCAATCTCTTCCCATTGACCTTGAAGACGTTCTTAGTTGCTACATCTTCAAGTTCTACAGCTCCATGAGGGAACACTACACGCACCAAGAACGGGCCTGTCCATCTAGAACGCAATTTACCTAGAAAAAGATGCAAACGAGAGTTGTACAATAAAACTTTCTGTCCAGGCGTGTATGACTTGCGCAAAATGCGCTTGTCATGAAACACTTTCATTCTATCTTTGTACAGCTTAGCACTATCATAAGCATCATACCTCAGTTCTTCCAACTCGTTGAGTTAAAGTTTTCGTCGAGTACCTGCCTTATCAAGAGAAAAGTTAAACTTCTTAACAACCCAATATGCGCGATGTTCTAGTTCAACAGGAAAAGGACAAGGCTTGCCATGCACAAGTCTGTAAGGAGACATGCCAATATGAGTTTTATATGTTGTTCTATATGCCCACAAAGCATCATTCGATCTTAAAGACCAATCTTTTCTAGACGAGTTAACCGTTTTTTTCAAGAGTATGCTTAATCTCCCTATTAGAAACCTCTACTTGTCCATTGGTCTGCGGATGGTATGGGGTTGCAACTTTATGAGTTATGCCATACTTGCGTACTAATGACTCAAAAGGTTTATTGCAGAAATATGAACCACCATGATTATAGCTCTGGGTGTGCCAGAACGAGAAAATATATTTTCCTTTAAGAATGAAAGTACCACTTTGTCATTTGTTTTGGTCGCAAATTCTTCTACCCAATTAGAAATATAATCAACATCAACAAGGATGTATAGCTTACCTTCATAATTAGAAAACGGAACCATGAAGTCAATTCCCCACACATCAAACAGTTGAATAATCAAAATAGGGTACAATGACATTGTTAGAGCACTGCTCGGTCGAACTCGCAAGCGTTGCTATCTCAAGCTTGTTTGTTAATATTAGTGATCAAAACTATAAGTCTTGATTTCTAGTCTACTTATAGTGATGTCTCGGACTAGGATAGATTGTGTAGTTGAGCATTAAACTTCACGGCGTTATTCAATTGAAGATGAAGAACTACTAAGGCAATCTTATGGAACTTCATCAACAAAAGGTATGTGGAGACTGAAACTCATTTATCACTTGGAAAGTCTATTTCTACTCTATCTCCTATATTGAGACAAAAGTCGTATTACGATAGTTTTCGATTATACACATTTGAGATTTCGAGCTGAAATTTACTCGCTTACATATTTCTCGAAATATGTGTTGGTAAGCTTTCGCTTCAATCAAATTCATCTTATATTCTTGATGAAAATCAAAAGATGATCATGTGAAAATCGCCGAGTAACATCTTACATGGTTTGTGTGATACAATCATTTGGTGTAAACTTCGAATGTTTCGTTATGATTATTTCAATAACTTGAAAATTACTTTGATGCTAATAGTGTGTGAAAACGGCTATTGTCATCCTCTAAGAAAGTTTCAATGATTTAAATAGAGTTTAGAACTATTGGATTATAAACATAGTATGCATTCTTGCATGTATGTGATCCATGACATGAACTAGAGTATGCATACCCGTATGCGTACTTGTAGTTGTGAAATTCCATATACCAAGTACACATATCGGTACGCATACTTGCGTAAGGTATATGTCCGGGAATTTCTGTTGGGTTTTGGAAGTGTACTAAGGTATGCGTACCCATTCGCATACTGGCGAACCCAAACTCAGTCCATCTGCTTAAGTATGCGTACCCGTTTGCATACTTGAGTAACTAAAGTTCTAAAATCGGTTTGTTCATGAACTAATACATTTATATATTAAGGAATGAATTCTTTGTAAACCGTGGCTATAAT
This sequence comes from Papaver atlanticum, assembly GCA_023531105.1. Taxonomy (NCBI): domain Eukaryota; kingdom Viridiplantae; phylum Streptophyta; class Magnoliopsida; order Ranunculales; family Papaveraceae; genus Papaver; species Papaver atlanticum. The sequence goes on from JAJJMB010014260.1 coordinate 105,669, forward strand.
GTTCATGAATTGATTCGAGTGAATCAAACCGATTTTTCTTCAATTGTGTTCTTGTATACTTCTTGGAGAATATAGCAATTGAACAACTTTTTAACTAGTTTTATTTAAGTCATTTGAACTAGTTATGGTTAAGATGAATAAGGTTGATATGAGAGTATTCATATAGCTAACCTCGGTTAACTACGGTTGAGCCAACATGGTGTACACGTTTAGGTACGGTTACTAAACCTAAATAAGGGTACATTTCATTTGTGTATAACAAGCTAAGTTCGATCTAACGGTTCAAAGATATTAACTTGAATCTAATCAGGTTTTCATCTAACGGTGAATATTGAATGCTTTGTTACCAAGGTAACTTAGATTGCAAACCCTGATTTGAAAACTATATAAAGGAGAACTCTAGCAACTGGGAAACCTAATCTCCACACCTCCTGTGTGATACTATTTGTATAAGATATAGTCGATTCTCCTTTAACCTTAGGTTTTTCACGAAACCCTGTAGGTTAACGACTTAAAGACTTCATTAGGATTGTGAAGCCAGACCCAACTATTCTCTCTGTAGTTGCGTGATCTGATCTTGCTGTTTCTATCGTATTGAGTACTATCATCTCTAAGATTGGCTCGAGATTTATTCTCTGATAGGCAAGATAAAAAGTAGTCACAAACATCTTCGTCTCATCGTTTGTGATTCCACAATATCTTGTTTCGCTACCATACAATTAAGATTATTATGAGGTAATTAATAATACTAGGCTGTTCTTTGGGAATATAAGTCCGGTTTATCAATTGGTTCCTGTGCACCTTGATTTATCAAAAAACGGAACAAAACTCATAGGTATTTCTGTGGGAGACAGATTTATCTATTCCAATAGACTTTTCTGTGTGAGACAGATTTGTTTATTAAGTCTTCGACTTTGGGTCGTAGCAACTCTTAGTTGTGGGTGAGATCAGCTAAGGGAATCAAGTGCGTAGTATCCTGTTGGGATTAGAGGCGTAAGGAGCACGACTGTACCTTAAATCAGTACGAGATTGATTAGGGTTCAACTACATTCCAGTCCTAAGTTAATTGGTAGTAGGCTAGTGTCTGTAGCGGCTTAATACAATATGGTGTTTAAAGCTGGACTAGGTCCTGGGGTTTTTCTGCATTTGTGGTTTCCTCGTTAACAAAACTTCTGGTGTCTGTGTTATTTCTTTTCTGCATTATATTTTGTTATATAATAGAAATATCACAGGTTGTGCATTAAATCGATCAATTGGTAAATCCAACCTTTGGTTGTTTATTGAAATTGATTGATCCTTGAACATTGGTCTTTGGTACCGTTCAAGTTATTCCTCTTATATTCAATCGGGCTCGCAAATTCCTATTTGCTGATTGCGGATTGAATTAAGAGATAGAGATATAAAACTCTTTGATATACTTTTCTCTATATTGAGTCTGACTGTCTAGTTGATTCTCTTAAAAGTATATTGGAGTTTGTCTATTCAGATTGCCAAACAAAATATTGGGTGTGGTTGTTAGACCCCCGCTTTTTCAGACATCATGTTTCTCTTTGAAATACTGCCTAGTTTCTGACAACGTTCATAAGTAATACAATAAGCATGACAGTCTTTGAACAACGATGGCCAATAAAACCCACTTTGCAAGACTTTTGCAGCAGTCTTCTTGGCACTGAAATGGCCTCCACATGCTTGGTCATGACAAAAACATATCACATCTTTTTGTTCACTGATGGGGACACATTTCCTAATGATTTGGTCCGGGCAATAGTTAAACAGGTACGGGTCATCCCAAAAGAAGTGTTTAACTTCAGCCAAGAACTTAGAACGGTCTTGTCTAGACCAATGAAAAGGCATTCTTCCCGTGGCAAGATAGTTAACAATGTTAGCAAACCAAGGAAACTTAGACACAAGCATTAATTATTCATCAGAAAATGACTCTCTAATAAGCAAGGACTCATCCACAGACTCATTATTTAACATAGACAAGTGATCAACAACCACATTTGCAGAACCTTTCTTATCTCGAATTTCGAGATCGAATTCCTGTAACAACAATATCCATCAGATAAGATGAGCTTTAGCATCCTTCTTAGAAAGAAGGAATTTCATAGCAACATGATCAATGTATATGATGACCTTAGACCCTATCAAGTATGACCTAAACTTGTCAAATGCAAAAACAATATCAAGCAATTCCTTCTTAATAGTGGAGTAGTTAAGTTGAGCATCATTAAAAATCTTGCTAGCATAGTATATCACATATGGAAGTCTATCGACGCGCTGTCCTAAAACAGCACCAACAACAAAATCAGACGCGTCACACATGATTTCAAATGGCAATTTCTAGTCAGGTGGTCAGACTATAGGGGCTGAAGTTAGAAGATTTTTGAGTTCTTCCCATGCATGCACACAAGCATCATCAAATACAAAAGCAACATCTTTACCAAGTAGATTACAAAGTGGTCTTGAGATCTTACTGAAATCTTTAATGAATCTACAGTAGAAACCAGCATGGACTAAAAAATATCTAACCTCCCTCATAGAGCGAGGTTGCTGAAGGTGTTGGATAAGGTCGACTTTTGCTCTATCAACTTATATGCCTTTTTCAGAGAGGATATGTCCTAAAACTATGCCTGACTGAACCATGAAATGACATTTTTCCCAGTTCAGAATTAAGTTCTTTTCTTTACATCTGACCAAGACAAGTGCAAGATGATGCAAACATTCATCAAAAGAAGACCCAAAGACAGAAAAATCATCCATGAATATCTCAAGAAACTTATCAACCATGTCAGAAAAATGCTCATAATACAACGTTGAAATGTAGCGGGTGCATTACACAACCCAAAAGGCGTGCAACGATAAGCAAATGTACCATAAGCACATGTAAATGTAATCTTTTCCTGATCTTTAGGTGCTATGTGAATCGGTTGTAACCAGAATAACCATCTAAGAAATAGTAGTGACTATGTCCAGATAACTTTTCTAACATTTGATCTATGAAAGGGAGAGGGAAGTGGTCTTTCCTTGTAACTTCGTTCAACTTCCTATAGTCAATGCAAACTCGCCACCCTGTGGTGACTCGAGTAGGGACTAACTCATTTTTTTCATTTTGAACTACTGTAATACCTGACTTTTTCGGCACAACCTGAATGGGACTAACCCATTTGCTATCTGAAATTGGGCATATGATACCCGCATCAAGAAGCTTAAGGATCTCACCCCTATGCTAGGATTAAGTTTCCTCTGCATTTCCCTGGATGCTTTAGCATTATATTCAAGATTTATGTGATGCTTGCAAACTGTGGGACTTATATCTGAGATTGTCCATCCTAAGGCTTCTTTATGCTCTTTAAATACTTCTAAGAGCTTACTTTCCTGTTCTATATCTAAAGAAGATGAAATTATTACAGGCAAAGTATTAGAAGAGCCCAAAAATGCATATTGAAGAGTATCAGGCAATGGTTTCAGTTCAAGCTTTGGTGGCACAACAAGAGATGTGACATACTTGGATTCAGAGAGTGGAAGTGGATCCACTCTAGCTTTCCATTTAGTGGTGTCCATGAGGTGCATATTCAAGCAAAGAATTCACTTCACTTATGTACTCATCATCAAATAGATCCAAGTTAAAATTATTCAAACAAGAATGCAAAGGATCAACAGACATGTTATTAGACAACGAATCCTGAATCAAACTCTCAATCATATTAATTTCATGCACATCATCATCATTATCAAGATCTAAATGTTGTTGGCTAGCATTAAAAGCATTTAACTCCACAGTCATGTTACCAAATGACAACTTCAACACTCCATTACGATAATTAATATTTGCATTGGACGTCGCCAAGAAGGGACGTCCTAAAATGACAAGAATGTGACAGTTTGGGTTCTGCACAGGTTGAGTATCTAATACAATAAAGTCCACATGAAAATAAAACTTATCAACCTTGATTAGGACATCTTCTACCACACCACGTGGAACTTTGACGGATCTTTCCGCCAATTGCAGAGTTATAGGTGTTGGTTTTAACTCTCCAAGACCCAACTGCACATATACTGAATATGGAAGTAGGTTCACACTTGCCCCTTAGTCTAGTAACGCCTTATTGATCGTATGGTCACCTATCATGTATGAGATTGTGGGACAACCTGGGTCTCTAAACTTAGGTGGAGTCTTATTTTGAATGATGGAACTTACCTGTTCAGCGAGAAAGGCACGCTTGTGCACATTAAGCTTTCGCTTTTGTGTACACAGGTCCTTAATAAATTTCGCATAAGTAGGAATCTGCTTGATTACTTCGAGAAATGGAATATTAATATTGAATCGCTTGAACAATTACAATATCTCGTGATACTGCGATCCATTCTTTTGCTGTACCAACCTTTGAGGAAAAGTAGCTACAGGCACTTGAAGTGGTGAAGTATCAGCAGTAGAGTCTCTAGACTTGGAGACTTTTCCAGTCTCTTTGTCCTTAATGGGTACAGAGTTCGACACATCTCCACTATGGTCTGGCATGGTCACATTCTTATCAACTACTTTGCCACGACGAAGAGTAATGAAAGAGTTCAATTGGTCATGTGTAGTCTCATTACAAGTAGACGTACTTTCCTGAAATGCGCCTTTCGGATTTTGCTGAGGTTGACTAGGGAGTTTACCATTTTCCCTCTCATTTAGTGCATCACAGATTTGGCCCAATTTAAGTTCTAGATTCGCTAGCCTTTGGTCATTTAGCTTCTGATATTGCAAAAAAAAATTGATTCATTTGATTTACACCATCATCAAAGTTAGGCCTTTTCTCTACAGGGTACTGTGTGTGCGATTGTACTTGGGGGTTTATAGGATATGAATATCCTTGATTATTTCCTGATGTATCCTCTTGTACAGGGCCCTTGGACCATGAAAAGTTAGGGTGGTTCCTCCACCCTGGGTTATATGTCTGAAAAGATGAGTTATTCTCATGCTTTTGATACAAAATATTAGCTTGTTCAGGTCTGGACTCTAGAAATGCATGCAATTATGGGAAAATTTCAACAAGATGATCTAAACTATTACACACAACACAAATAGAAGCCTTAACTTGGTTACAAGAAGTAGTTGCAACAGATTTTATATTTTTCTCCAGTTCTAAAGCCTCAACTCTCCTAGCCAATGATGCTATTTTAGCATTACCCTCAAAGTCATAGTCTATCTTATGAACACTACCCCTATTGGTCGACTTTCTAGGTTCTCTAACAGACTCTCATCGCTGAGTTTTCTCGGCAACTTCATGCAAGAAGGCCCACAACTCGTCGGCACTTTTATCTGTGAATTCACCATTGCACATTGATTCAACCATGGTTCGAATGGAGAAATCAACCCTTCATACAGAATTGTTTAGAGTATCCACTGTTCGAAACCATGGTGAGGACATTGGAGTAACAAATCATTAAATCGCTCGAGATACTTGGACAATGTCTAACCATCTAGTTGAACAAAACTATTGATATCCTAACGAAATGGTTGTTTTATGATTTAGGAAGAACTTTTTGAAAAATTCTTTTGTAAGTTCATCCCAAGTTCTAATGGACTGTGGTCGCAAAGCATATATCCAAGATTTGGCTTTTTCCTTCAAAGAAAAAGGAAACAAACGCAATTTTAGGGACTCTAAAAACTTGGTAGGCTAGGGAAGATACCTAAAATTGTATTAAACTGCAAGTGCACAGTGTCTACTATGTAAAACAGGGAAAATACAGGTCGAAACCACAAAGACTAGGTTGGTGTGAAGTTGAATTTTTAAGTCTAGCCAATATTATTCAGATTAAGAGGTTGTTGTCGATACGATGAAACAGTTGATATGAAACACAAACTAAAATGCATAAAACAAATGAAATAGAGGATTTAAACACTTAATGAAAACACTAGGACAATAGAATTCACCACATGAATTACACTAGGATATTCAGCCAATGAAGTGTTCTTGCTCCTTATAAAGGATAACAGTTAAGATTCGAGTCTTCCGCTAGTCCAAGGTAATCTCAGGTTGGATATATTAATGCCAACTAAGGTATTAATCTCTAGTATTAGTTATATGATTAACGCGTAACTAATCACAAACCAATTGATTCAATTAAGCATAAGTTAGAGCAACAATTACACAATTTCTAACAACCTAGGATACAAAACATACTAAGTGAAAGTTATGTAAATGGTAGCTCTAGATTGAACCCATCCTTACTCAATGAAACACAACAAGAACAATATTGAAAATATTAATAATCTAGCAGTAAATTAAGGGATTCATCTATGCCCTAGCAAAGAAAGTTAGAACATGGCTTTGATAGAAACGGCTGAAATATGAAGTTTAGATATTGATAAACTCATTGATGTAGGTTCTTCTTTTTCATCTCTAATTTCTACTCTCCTCACTCACTGCCTACCCCAAATACATCATGGCAGCCCCTATTTATATAATTCCTCCTCAATTATCAATCCCTCTTGTCAACAAATACAATATAAAATTTAGGGTTTTCATGTTATCGAAACTCACCACTGATAACACTCCTCATCATGCACATCCACTAAACTATCTTCACTAATTGACTGATGTTGCCGGTGTTTGAAAGGAGAACAGCTTCAGACCTAATTTGACATGCCTGCTGCTTGTACAACGCCGTCTGACCTTGTCTCCATATCTTAAAACCTCAAATCAATCTTCATTCCAGGCTTCTAACAGGGAGAGGTGAAATTGTCGAGTGTTGCATAGAACCAGAAATTCAGACCTTGTTGTCATTTTTTGCTGCTGCTGTCGGTGTTTGCAAGGAGCAACAAATTCAGACCTCTAGCTTGTCAATTCTGCCGCTTTTGACAACCAATCAGCTGTCTATTCTTGTACAATTCATAGCCTAGGGCTAGGTCGAAATGGGTATAACAATAAGAGTACGAATTGGTGATATGATTGGTTAGGGAAAGATGGCACGGTGATGTTTCTGAGTGATTCACAGTAGAGAGAGGGAACAATTACATAGAGGTTTGACATGACTGAAAAAAAGATGGGAGACAGAAAAGATAGGTTAACCGAATTTCTGAGAAAGAAGTTTGTTTCTTGTGAAGGAAATGAGATTTGGGAAAGATAACTGATTCTGTGTAAATCATGAATACCTTGTTTTGGTATTCAAGAATGGACCTTGGGCTTGGTTTCATTTCCATGTATTTGAGTTATGGATTTTGGCCCATTGATTTATTTCAAGATCAGAGGTTTCTTCTTCTTGAACTTCTTGTTCACTACTTGTTCCATTCAATTCATAAATCTGCTCGCACACCGACTGCCCTCTCCATTACATCTACTTAAATCCGACTTGACATCTAGCTCGACAAGGCATAGCAGCTCCAGCTCCACTTTGTGCATATCCCATGTTCAGACCATTATTTTCATTCCCCTAACATTACAAAACAAAAATCAGGAACAATTACCACACATTTACTTGCAACGAACAAGTGATACAAAAAATATAATTTGGCATAAATATAGGAAATTAGTACAACAAGATACAGTAAACACCTACAAAATGATAAGAATATATACAATATTAGGCGCTTATCATCTACCAGGTTGTCGTTTATTGGTTCATCCATGTCTTCAGTGTATGAGTGACTCAATCGCCTCATGTGGCTCAACAAAATTTAGCTTTGGGCTCGTTCCTACTTACGTAAGTGTTGAATAGTTCTCGGCCTCCCTTTGTGTCTCATATATTTTCCTGGGAAACTTATGTAGGAGGGGTGAAAGAGAGTCGTTGCCAAAACGGATCCATAGGTTTAATAGATCGTTTGTACCCAAACCTATGTGCATGTGCCCTCTGTACCCGCCAATAGAATTTTGGCATCTGTCTTATTAAGATTTACTAACTCAGTATATCCTTTCCATATTATAAACTCATGGAATAAGGACTGAAAATGATAACCCTTATGCTATTTTGCTCGAATGCTAAATTTCCCATCATCTGATTTATTTCGTTCAAGTACTAGTATGAAAGTTTCGAACCACATAAACAACCGTTTGTTCCTCTCAAAGAAAAAGCAACTACTTAAACCTCAAACATAAATCTGATCAAGATTTTGACTGTTTATTGATTAGCATTTATTTTCATTGTGAAACTATGGCGTGTTTTATATTTTAATTAGAAGAAGGTAATCCATGTTGATTTGTTCCTTTAGGCTAATGAAATTTATTCTCGATTAATAAAGACTTAGATGAAATTGGATGATATTGAATTAGATTTTGGTTTAATCATAAGGTAAAACATGAATTGATATACACACAAATGAAAGCCTAATAAGTAAAGAAAAAAATAGATTCAGAATAAAAACGCGGGGGTACCAAAATACACCACCATTTTTTTCTTAGGGAATCTGTCTTGACATACTCAATACAACTCCGAGAGTAAAAATCAATCTAGGAATAATATTAAGTGCTATATCTCTATCTCTTGCGACTAGAAAGTTTACAGAATTGAATCAGTGAACCTAATAATTACAAAGAGATAACTTGGACAGTACCAAAGACCAATGTCTAAGAATCAATGAAGTCGTATCCAACAAACTAGGTCGGATGGCTCTACTATGATTGATCAACGCACAACCTATGATATTTCAATTATAAAGATAAACAATATAATGCGGTAAAAAAATAATAACACAGGCACCAGTTAACGAGGAAACCGCAAATACAGAAAACCCCCGGGACCTAGTCCAGATTGAACACCAAACTGTATTAAGCCGCTACAGACACTAACCTACTACCAATTAACTTCGGACTGGAATGTAGTTGAGCCCTAAAATGTATCCCACCAACTAAGGTACAGTCACGCTCCTTACGCATCTTGAATCCCAGCAGGACTCCGCGCAATTGATTTCCTTAGATGACGTCACACCAACTAAGAGTTGCTTCAACTCAATTGAAGACTTTAAACCAAATCTGGCTCCCACAGATTAAGCCTATATAATTTATTTTCTGATTACGATCGAACGTATGATCAAAATCAAACGAATGATCAAGGTGATGGAAACCGATAGCAATTTGACAAAAGTCTAGCTATCCTCAAAATACGGACTTATGCAACCCGAAGTGCAACCTAGATTATTATTCACCTCACAAGTATAAAACTTGTGGAATCAACAAAGTATGAGACGAAGAGAACTTTGATGATCACTATCTATCTTGATCATTGGAGTAAAATATACAAACAATCAAGATCAGGATACTCGAGTTATCAAGCAAAGATAACTGGACCTGGCTTCACGAATCCCAATGAATTTTTTATAGTCGTAAAACCCTAAAAAGGTTTATAGAGAGGACAACTCTAGATATAACTAGGACACACAAAAAAGTAGTGTCAGGATTCAAAGATCCCAGTTGCTTGAGTTCCCCTTTTATAAACATTCAAAGCATAGGTTGCTTTAGGTTTAAGCTAAGATAGATTTGGAACCAAGCAATCAATATTCACCGTTAGATGAAACTTTGAATATGATTTACATAAACAAGATATACACTTTGGTTAGGTGAGACCGTAACCGAACCATGTACAAAGACTATGTTCAACATGATTAGCCGAAACTAGCCGGTATGAACTTAAAAGCTTAATCTTCATTTCCATGAAGACACAAGACATTAACTCTGAGTCACAAACATGTGATCATTTAAGTCTATTGTTTATAGAGAATTAATCAAATGTTAATTATCCCAAAGAAATAATTTAAACACACCTGAAAGTATAATCGACATGTGTCGAAGCTTTCTTGAATCCATCATGTCTTGGTTTCCTTGGCATCTTCAACTCCTTGAACTCTTCGTAATTCCAAGTTGCAATGATTCTAAATATGTTCAACTCAGCATCGTTGTTGTTGAAGAACCGATTCCATAGCAATAACAACATTAGAGAACCTATAAATTATTGATTCACTCCCCCTTACATAATGATCCGTAAACCATATGCATGTAGTATGAAATTACTAAATAATTCTCCCCCTTTTTGTCAATAAAATTAACAAAGGTACGAAAATTGCGGGATCGTAATGAAAACAATCAAAAGATATATCAAGTTTTAAGGAAGTTTTTAGATTCTACATTATAACATAGTTAAAATGCAACTCCTCATATCAATTTTTGTAGATGATATCGCATAGTAATAAATACTTAGCGCTTATCTAGGAGATTAAAAAGATACAAGCATCCCCTTTTAAATTCCACAGCCACACTCCCCACAAAGATATAACAATTAAGCACAAGTTCATTTAACAACTCTCCCCCATTTGATGTCATTCCCGAGAGAACAACATGAGTGACCTTACTTTATAAAAACAAAAGGATTTTGTTGGACATTAACAAATCCCATGGATTGTATCCGAAAATCGAATTAAAACAATCTCTACGCCAGTTACGTAAAAAAAGATAATTTGAGCGATATGACTCAACATTAGAAAATATTACGGAGTGTGTCAAGCATTAACAAACACAAGAGTGTGATCAAAAGTAGATCAATACTGCGAGAAAAATTCTCAAAGAGTTTGTTATATTCCCTGTTTATAAATAAACATAATAGATTTAACTTCTAAGCATATATGAAATATTAGATGTTTCACGAAAACGTAAAGGCACAAATATTTCATATGACTTTTGCAATAATTAAACCAATAATGATTACATACTGCAAGTTCATCTTCCAACAACTATAGAATTTAAATAAATAAATCTAAAAACATGCAAGATGAAAATCGTTGGAAGTAGATATGTGTAATCACAATTTTTGCTATACCAAACCCTAGTTATCCTTCTCAAAAATAAGAATACATTCTTACAAGAAGTTTCCTAGATATGTATCATGTTTTTAATATCCTGAGTAGAGAATTCCTTTTTATTGTTGAAAAACTCATTGATGATGTGATCATTTAGTTTTTCTAAGTCTTCAGAGATGTCTGTTAACTCACTAAGTTCTATCCTCAGTTTACTCAAAGTAATTTTTAACAGAGCCAACGAGTGTTCATAGTAAGTTATCTCATCTAGGGATCGATTGATTCGATACTTCAAATCGTTCCTCTTAGAAACGAAGTTAGCCCTAAAATCGTTATCTTGTTGACAAATAGATAAAAGACAAGCCGAGAAATAACCTTTTGCACCTTCGGTTGATATTTTCTTTTGATTCCTTGATGATTGTATTCCTTCACACAGGTAGACGTTGACATCTTCTACTGCATCCTTCTTGGTGATACCTCTCGTTACATGAGCCATGGAACCAAAAATTTCTTAAGAGAACAAGAGTATATAGTTAACCCAAAATAAAGAAAATGATTTCCTTTATCACGGTCCGTGAACCAGTGGACATTCATAGAAAATTCAGTCCGTGAGCCCAAAAGATAGTACACAAAATTTTGACTGATTATACAATTTGTGGTTACCCGTTCTCATGAATTTAATCATAATTTATCACATAAGATTAGAACATCATCTTAGCTCAAATAAACAGAGGTTTAGAGCACAAGAGACCGTTCGACAATACTTAAGGACTATGATTGGATATGGTACACAATTACGTATTCTGGATTTTGGAGCTAGCTCGACAAAAACACTCATACCAATAGTTCTTATTGAGATTATTATGAGATGAGTCACGCAAAATTGATAAAATTCAAACAGTAGCCAAAACATACTTGAGCAGCCTTGTCATCACAGGGGTAATGTGATGAGTTTTTATGCAACCTCATTTTCTCAAGCTAAAATATTGAGGTTGCACACATTACTACAACGAAGTAGTGATGGGGTAAGTAGAGCACAGACCACTTGCATCAATAGGTGACTTGTCAAGGATCTTTTTACATTCAGATATTTTACCCTTTCTGGTTCTTTTACTTCGTTGTCCCCTTGGTTTTGAAGTTCTCGGATTACCCTTCAAAAGCTGACTCATTTGATGCATGTCATTCTGAAGCTTAACTATTCTTGAGTTATTCTTCTTGAATTTCCGACATTTTTCTTGAACATGTCCCTTGCATCCACAAAAGAAGCAATGCATTGAGATCTCAACTTTAGAAGGTTCGGATAACTCTTTGTCATGACCAACTGTTTTCTCTTTGAATGAGCTGGCAGGAATAAAACAGTTGTTGGTGATAGAGGTCTTGCTGGAGAACCCAATACCATTAGTGTTACCAAAGGACTTTTATCCAAAAAACATAGCTGAGATCTTGTCTGAACTACCTGAGAGCCTTTATAGATCACACTTGAGAGTATTAATCTCATTTTCTTTGACCGACAAAGTTTCAGTGAATTTCTCATTAAGTTTCTCCAACTCAAGATTATTCACTTTAAGAGATGATTCAAGTTTTTCCATAGTCTTTTTCAAACTTAGGTTTTCTCGATGAATTTCTTCACTTTTATTCAAGAATTCTAAAAACTCCTTTTCTGACTCAGAATCAGATACAGAATCAGAATCCACAGATATTCAAGGGGGGCTGAATTTTCTGTATGATATTCAGAAGTAAGCTCATCAGAGATATCAAGAGACATAATGAGAGCATTATTTTCTTGAAAAGGACTTTCATCTTGAATGATTGAATCATCTTGAAACGTGGTTTGCGAGCGTTGCTTTCCAGTTTGTCTGTACTTTCTCAGAATTTTTTCGACTTGATGTGTGATCATAGTTAAATTTTCTACATCATGATCAACACAACACTCGTCAGCCCAAGAAAAGTTTTCCTTCGAAGAAGTCATACTTGTATTGGTTGTGGCATTAAGTGCAGTTGTGCTATCTTTAGACACTCTATGCTCGTGATCAAAGATCTTTAACTTTCCAACGAGACTATTTCTGGAAAGAGTATCAAGGTTATTCCCTTTTATGATGGCATGCTTTTTAGACTCGTATCTTGCTGGTAAAGATCGTAGAATTTTCATCACAATGTCCTTTTGGGGAATGGTCTTCCCTAACGCATAACATGCATTAACAATTCCAGACACCTTTTGATTAAATTCATCAAACGAATCTTCATCAGACATATGAAGATTTTCACAGTCAGAATTTAGGTTTTGAAGCCTAGCTTCTTTCTCTGAGGTATCTCATTCGAATACGGTTTCTAAGATATCCCAAGCATCTTTAAACTTAGTGCACGAAGTCACATGGTGCTGAAGATTTGGGATTATGTTATGGATAATAGCATTTAACCCGTCAGAATTATACTTTGCAGCACTTATCTCGGATTCACTATAAGCTATTAATGGCTTCGAAACAGTAGCTCCGTCTACAACTGTTGGTGTGTTATATCCAACAACTACAAGTTTCCATGTTTCAAAGTCACGGGCTTGTAGAAAGGAACGCATAGAAATTTTCCACCATAAGTAATTAGAGCCATCAAATGCTGGCGGTACGTTTATTGAGATTGTACTCCTATTCATATAGTTAGACTGCTTCAAACACGGACTTATTAGGTCTTAATGTGTTTGCCTACTCTGATACCAATTGAAAACGCGGGGATACCAAAATACACCACCACCACTTTTTTCTTAGACAATCTGTATGGACAAACTCAATACAACTCCGAGAGTAAAACTCAATTAAGGAATAATATTAAAATTTATATCTCTATCTCTTGCGATTAGAACGTTTACAGAATTGAATCCGTGAACCTTATCACAAAGAGATAACTTGAACGGTACCAAAAACCAATGTCCAAGAATCAATCAAGTCGTATCCAACAAACTAGGTTGGATGTCTCTACTATGATTGATCAACGCACAACCTATGATATTTCAATTATAAAGATAAACTATATAATGCGGAAAAAAAATAACACAAACACCAGAAGTTTTGTTAACGAGGAAACCGTAAATGCAGAAAAACCCCGGGACCTAGTCCAGATTGAACACCAAACTGTATTAAGCTGCTACAAACACTAGCCTACTACCAATTAACTTCGGATTGGAATGTAGTTGAGCCCTAAAATGTATCCCACCGACTAAGGTACAGTGGCGGTCCTTATGCCTCTTGAATCCCAGCAGGACTCTGCGCAATTGATTTCCTTAGATGACATCACACCAACTAAGAGTTGCTTCAACTCAATTGAAGACTTTAAACCAAATCTGCCTCCCACAGATTAAGCCTATATAATTTATTTCATGATTACGATCGAACGTATGATCAAAATCAAACGAATGATCAAGGTGATGGAAATCGATAGCAATTTGACCAAAGTCCAGCTATCCTCAAAATCCGGACTTATGCAACCCGAAGTGCAGCCTAGATTATTATTCACCTCACAAGTATAAAACTTGTGGAATCAACAAAGTCTGAGACGAAGAGAACTTTGATGATCACTATCTATCTTGACCGTTGGAGTAAAATCTACAAACAATAAAGATCATAATACTCGAGTTAGCAAGGAAAGATAACTGGACATGGATTCACGAATCCCAATGAAGTCTTTATAGTCGCAAATCCCTTAAAAGGTTTCTGGAGATGACGAATCTAGATACAACTAAGACACACCAAAAAGTAGTGACAGGATTCAAATATCCCAGTTGCTTGGAGTTCCCCTTTTATAGACATTCAAAGCATATGTTGCTTTAGGTTTAAGCTAAGATAGCTTTGGAACCAAGCAATCAATATTCACCGTTAGATGAAACTTTGAATATGATTTACATAAACAAGATATACACTCTGGTTAGGTGAGACCATAACCGAACCGTGTACAAAGACTATGTTCAACATGGGCCGGAACTAGCCAGTATGAACTTAAAAGCTTTCATGAACACACAAGACATTAACTCCGAGTCACAAAATGTGATCATTTAAGTATAGTGTTTATAGAGAATTAATCAAATGTTAATTATCTCAAAGAAATAATTTAAACACACTTGAAAGTATAATCGACATGATTAGTAGATGTACGAATACAAATACATAGTAGTTCGTGAATTGGTTCAGTCACAGTTCGCAAACCGGTTTGGAAAAGTTAACAGAACTTTTAAGGTTTGCGTATCGGTTTGGAAACTCAAAGACTATACCGGTTTCGGAGTTCACAGAACTGGATCGGTTTACATACCGGTTTGAAAACACTACCGAGTTCTAGAACACAGAACTTTTTAAGCTTTCGTACCGGTTTGGATACTCACCCCCGGTTCGTAACCACAGTTCAAGAATAGTTTGCATACAAGTATGCACCCTTATCCGGTTTCACGAGTCACACAGATTTTCAATATGATATACATAAGAATATGTTTACCACTAATCTGTAAGTCGATATTTATATAGCCACTCCGCTACTTGTACGAATATATGTAATACGGGTTCATACTTATAATAGTTTTCCGATTAAAACTGATACCATTGTCTTGTATCCAAATCAATAGTAGTTTTATATTTCTCCAAATCAAATCGAAACATTCCTGAATAACATCAATGACACATATCACTGTTCCAGATTATTTCCGAATGATAAACTTGAATCACGATTTTGATTCCGAACAATAATTTGTCCTAAACCGAAATTCATCAAGTATGAACAAATGTTCATTAAGCTTAGCCATTATATTTCGAAAAATTATCAAGATAAACTTGACTCGAAATTCTTGTCTATGCATACTAGTCTAACTAGTTATGCGACATTGTCTCAAAATGATAGAAAGTGAATATAACTTGAGATATAGGTGGTTCAGTCTTCACTTACCTTTGGTTGATGAAGTTCTCCAAAAGCTTCGGTTGATCTTCACCTTCAAACGGTAGAACCTAATGATGACTGTTTTAATCCTTTGTTTCTCAACCAAATTTCTATCCTAGTCCGAGACTTAACTAATTGTAGACTAGAAATCAAGATATAGTTTTGACAACTAAATTTGACAACAGCTTGAGATAGCAACACTTGTGAGTTCGATCGAGCAATGGTAGCTCTAACACAGAATATGGTTCACTAATGATTTCTTCCGGACACCTCATGATTGCCCATGGAATCGGTTAGCCTCAATTATGACGAATTAAAATCTTACTGAAATTAGACATTTTACAGCTGTGTTAAGATTGAGAAATACATAACTTAAATTTTAATTTTTACGAAATAAATATAACGTAATTCTATATAATGAAGCTGAAAAATAAAAAGAGTGATCCTTATTCTCCAAAGTAAGGGAAGAACTTAGTTTTCATTTTTTTTTCCTTATTCGACAAGTGTAAAATATGGAAAATATATATTGAGTTACTAAATCTTAATATGTAAGACAAATTTAAAAAAATTATGTTTGGGTACAGACGATCTAGACGGATAAGGATAAGTATGGTTACATAGCTTGAAAGCTACGAGTAATGAGCACATACATTGCACATCGACAACATTATTTAATCTTAAACTATGTCTAACTTTTAAGAAAAAACACACCAAAATTTGGAGAAACACAAAAAAAATTGAAAACAAAAATTTGATACTATTATTTATTCTCGTTGTGTAGATAATTCAAAGGCTTTCCAAATATATAAAATTCACAAAAACTCCAACATATAGTTTGAAAGATACGATGTTTTTAAATATCTATCTATTTTTTTTTATTTTTTTTAATAAAATTGACATTTTTGTAAATACTAGTTTTTAATCTAGTTACATTTAAATCCTTGTAAATATTCTTTATAAGACTCCTTTAAAATCTAACGACCAATAAAAGAAAGGAAATCTAATGATCAAACGGCGGAGAACAATAGTTTGTAACGAGAATCTTTTTATTACCGGAATTCTTTTTGAAATATTCATAAATCTAAAGGCTAATAATTAATATAAGGAGTCTAAAGGCTAATAATTAATATAAGGAGATCCGACGTTACCAAGGTTACGCTTTGATATCCTCTTACTCACACTAAAAGGGAGGAGATCGGTGTCATTTGTAGTTGGCGGTGGTAAGAAGCGAATTAACAAGGATGTGGTTCGCATAACTTTAGTTGAAGGTTTTGGTGGCAGCGGTAGTTTTGATGAACCCAAGGTTTTTGTGGCAGCGGTAGTTTTGATGAACCCACCAGGGGATTTAAAATTCTATGTTTGCCACTTTTCCAACCTTTTTTTTTTTTTTTTTGATAACTTCACAGTGACATTGGCCACTTTCTTACCATTTATACCTGCCAATCTATTCTACGGTCTCTGCCATTTATGCCTCACTAATTATGTAGTGACCCAAGAAACCACTTAACGTGGCATGTATTTATGGGATGTGCCAGTAGTCGATCTTCTTGTGATAACAATGTAACAATTGTGCTGCTATTTGTGTATCTAGATCCATCTACTGGGCAAGGAAGTAGATTGAAACGCAAAGCATGCAACACCCATTTCCTCTACATATTCACATGTTCAAAATTGCAACCATAGATGCAGTAGACTAGCACTTGAGTAGTTGATTTGCGTAACTTCTATTATGATAATAGAGAAAACTACAATGGACATATGTGGAAATTACAATGACACCCACATTATACAGTGTTAGGTGAGTAGTAGACTGGTAGGTTGAGCCAACCCAGAACAAAGCATTGAGAGTTGGCACCAAGAAACAGAACATCGCAAATTCAAGCTTGATCAGGCTTCTTCACAGCTAAGCCATTCTGCATCCATGCGGCATATCCTCCTCCCATGTTACTTACATGCTTGAATTCCTACACACAAAAATTAAGATAATCAGATAATTACTCAGCTTAGCAACATTAATAAGTTGAGAGCCGGATGCAAGAACCACTAATTAATAAGGGATGATAAAGAGGAAGAGCTTACAGCCTTGAGAAGATCAGCAGATGCATCAAGTGACCTAACCCCACTTTGACAACCCTTCAAAAATCATATAAACACAATTCAGATATACTGCCAATTTAGCTGATCAATCTTTTGGTAAATAAAGTATTAGAAAATGTTCATTGTTCTCGTAAAAGATTACCACTATTAGATGATCATCCTTGTTGCAGGCGGATATAACTTGTTCTAGGAACTCAGGATTTTGTACTCTGCCTGAAATTTTGATATGAGCTTTAATCAATTTATACCCATTTCTTCAATACCAAAAAAAGAAAAAAGAAAACACAGAAAACAGAGTTTTTGTACAAAGAACAGACCATGCGGTGTGTTGAACATGTAAGGGATGTTAAGAGGATTTTCTACATCAATATGACCTTTGCTAAATTCTTCTGTAGTTCTGTTCATGAAAACCAAAAATAATTAGAAAGTAATACTTGCATCAAATTAGAACTACAAACCCAAAAAAATTAGAATAAAGACTTACCGGACATCAAGGTAACGGTGACCGGAATGGGCAACAAGCTCCTTAGTTTTATGAACATCAATAGTTACAACTGTATCTTTAGTAGAGCTACGGAATAGTAGACAAGAAAGAAAAAAAGAACACAAGACCACCAGAAACAGAGAAGAAAAATATACACGATTACAAAACAAATGAATAGTCATAAATTTAAATAGTAAAATCTGATAAGATGACAAATGAAATGAGAAACAATTCACCTTGAGTTAGATCCCATGTGTTACTAAATGAAGAGTGTTTTTATAGAGAAATGAGAGTTGATTGTTTGCGACTTTCAGCAGCACACTGATTTTGTTCCTTGGTTTTGAGAAGAGTTGGTACGAGAAAAGAAGAGAAAACTATCAAAGACAAATAAAGGGGACTACAAACAGTTTTCTTTAAAAACTTTGATATGTGTGAAAACTTTAAAAAACCATCGGAAGATAAAAAAGAGAGTTGGTTTCTGTTACATCACATTAGTTTGGCACTATTTTATTTCACTCGAGGTAAGGGGACAGTTTATGACGATGGTATGTCCAATTTTACATGATAACATTGGATAATGACTCCACGTGTATTCAACTTTGTATTCGGTTGCAGTCTTGCAGATCTCAAAGCTCTCAGCGAACTATGAGCAAGTATCACCCAATTATATAACACACAAATGCTATCACTATTTCCCTGTTCATAAGTCCAATATGTGTCTTATTTTATTTTGCCATTCACTGCAAGCTTACGAATGCATACTTACAGTGAAGGCTTGTGGACTACAATTGGGAGTGGTCGCATACATACTGACAGTGAAAGCTTTTCACTGTTTCATCAAAACAGTGTGATCTTGTAGACTAAAACTGGGAGTAGTCGTTCCCAAAGATTTATTCGCCAATAGAATATAAGCACAAGCTGGGGGAAAGCTAAAAATTCCCACTGTAATCCAATACTGATGACGACAATGTAAGAACTAAAACAACAGAATACTCCATTTTTAATGAAAAAGCTGATTTTATTCATTAAGACACGGAAATCGATCAACAACCTACCCATTACAGTGCCAACTGCCCTTTTTATATCTCTAGTCTAGCTAAACACACCGGTTATCATTACGGCAATTCCTGTGGCAATGACCAAATCCATTTTTTTGTTAAGCCAGGTGGATGGTCAAACTGGCTTTTTCATTATGGTAAAGCACTAGGCGGTTTATCATCAAACGCCCGTGTTTGAGACACACGCTGGCGTTGGAAAGAAAAGCACATGTGTTGAAAATACAAACGCTGGCGTTGGTCCTATCAACGCGGGCGTGAGAAACAAAATCGCCAACGTTCATATCTCCAACGTCCATAATTCCAACGTCTATATTTGCACAACTATAAATTCCTTCAACTGATTTCATTTTCAGTCACACCATTACTATTTCCTTCTTCTAAAACTCTTCTAAATCAAAAATTTTGGATACAATATGAGCGGGATTTTAAAAAAAGCGGTCAATGGTGTAAAAAAGAGAAGAGATCGAAGAAATGAACCAGCACCGCGGCCTGCCACAGATGTAGATTTTTCTCAAAATCGGGAATCAGAGTTTGCTTCGCCGAGTGTCGTTGTTGCTCCATCATTAGTCCAAGGTCATGTGTCGGGCATCAAGATCGGTCTGAGGATTATTTTAGAATGAGAGGTGGATTTTCAGACTTAAAGGATGTTTATGAAGTTTTACCCCCTCAAGTCCGAGAAAGGGTTGACAGATATCCCTGGCGTGCGCTTTATAGTGTGAAGCCTAGAAGACACAACAACAGAATTCCGAAAACAGTGGTAGAAAGGTGGTGGGCGACGACAAACACATTCCTTTTTTTTCGATTTTGAAATTGGTAAGCTTGTTTAACTTAACTTAAATTATATTTTTAAAATAATTATTAAATAATCAAAAGAATTAATCATAGTTGATATATTCTTGTAATACGAATTACGCCCCTTGATTTGTATTTCATTTGTGGGATCCCAAGTGGAATGGGAGCGCCAGCACCATTCAACCAAGACGAATGAATATCAAATAGTAAATGGGTGACGCTTTTTCCCTCGTTTATAGATTCATAAATACCTGAAGATTATAAACAATTGAAAGGAGGTGGGATTAAATGTTCAGCGTTGAAGTATTTCCTTAACCTACCCAGAAACCCAGAACATGTATATGACAATCCTGAATTCGAAAGGATGTTTATCTTATGGGTACTGGGTCAGACATTCTTTCCAAACTCAACTTTTGTTGCTCGTGTTGGTTGGCTTCAAGCGTTATAAGATCTTGACAAAGCACCAGATTATGACTGGGGATCTGCAATTTTAGCAGAATTGTACTGTGGGCTGGATCATGCGTCCATGGGCGGAGATAACTTCACTGGTTTCTGGGGCATCATAGAGGTAAATATCAAAATTATTATTTTAAAATTTAAATAATTTTTATGAGCAAATGTAGATTAAGTCAAAATAATAAAATTATGGAGTAATTTGCAGTATTGGTGGTATACCTACTTCCGTGTTAGTAAACCAATCCTTAAAGACGATACCCCTAGATTTCCAATGTTGGATATGTACATCTCGACCAACTTAGCGAAGGGCACTGGCAGCGACATCTTGGGTTCCAGTTTTGTTCAGAGGTTTCATCAGATGACTCGGAGCCACAACAACGTCGTTGTTCACCCTTACATTGATTTTCCTCAGTACGGTGCTAATGTTGGACAACGTATTCTTGATTATTCTCTGCGTAGAGTTGTTTTTTACACTTCACAATTAGAAAGAGGGGTTTGGTACCTGGGAGAAAGACTGCAGTACCAAATGCAAGGTATATATGCAATTGCAATTAACCCGCCACAACAGATGCAAACCTCTGGATCAGATTTTGATCGGCTGAGAAGAACCAATTGGGAGAGGTATGAACTAAATACACAGAGGGATATTAGTGAATCGGAGTATGTCAAATGGTACGAGTCGATTGTGAAGCCTGTAATTGGGACAAACAACATGCACATCTATGGGTTTGATCTCCCAGCGTTATCACACCTGTCCCATGATGCAAATATCGTTCCTAGCCAGCCACCTCCAAAAGAGCCATGCTTTATGACTTACCCCACCACGGGTGCAAGTTCTTCATCATCTTCGTCAAATATGCCCAAAATTCGTTGGGAGATGTCAAGTATTACTTCACAAGGTGAGCCAACCACGATCCCCATTGTTTCCCAAACTGTGGAACGTGAATATCCTTACTACAATGTCACTGCTAGTGAGGCAGAGTTGCGGAACCAACTGAACGATTTGCATTGGAAGAATCGGCAAATGGAGGCTATACACTTGAATGTGTGTCGGAAATGGCACGAGAACACAATGTTTGGATTGAATCCAACTGTAAATGATGATGGGCGACGGTCACAGTCTTCCGATTCCACCAGGAGCAACAGATCATGGCACGATAGTGAAGAAACAATGGTGGGAGAAACACAAGTACGACAGAGTTCGTCTTCACCACACATACGACACAATACTTCACCACAAACTGTGCCTGTATCTTAACCTCAAGTATTTCGGTTAGATCCTAGGCGCATTTCATCATCATTCTCGCCCTACAACCCAAATGATTGTTATACACCACCACCACCACAACCACAAACATCTTATATGTTTGGAGGACCGAGTGCTTTCCAACAATCACCTAATGCTTTCCAATCGCCTAATGTTCTTCAACCATCTTTATCTCCTTATGGAAATTTACTTAATATGTTGGCAATTGGGGATGTCCCAGGTCTATCCCCAGGTCTTGGAGAATTCTTGACTCCAGAAGATAACAGTAGGAGAGCTAGCGATGAGCGACGTTAGAGAGATTGTTTGTAATTTTTAATTCTGCTACATTTGTAATTTTAGTTTTAAAAGTACGACGGTCTGAATTAAATGAAATTACATATGTTTAAAATTAAGCGTTTTACATTAGCTTTACCGAATTACGGCGGACTACATTAGCTTCAAAGAAGGGGTTGAAACTGTTCAACACCTTAAGGATTTCGAAACATTTTTCGAAAGGAAAAGCCACATTTTTCCATCTTCGCCATTCAGCCAAAGATCTTGTTACCATCTCAGCATCAGTTTCACCTCTCAGCCTATATCGATTGGCTTGTATGGTTAAAGCTACAAACTCACTTCTTTCTTAATTGTACGAAAACGATTTTCTATGTCGCATATAGCACGACGACTCGGATTACGGGTGTCACTGGAGAACCCGTCGTGAATAACCGCCCAGAAATTCACCCATGGATAATTTGTTGAAGCAAGCTGAGTAAATAAAAAAACATAATTTCTGCAAATAGATTCATCTTCTTCTTTAGTATACGGAGCGTGCCGAACTAACAAGGATCGAGACATGTTCAAGAATTGAAAAATTTATTGAAGTTGAAGAATTTTTTTAAGCTCAGTGAAGAGTAAAGAAGACTAGATGTGTGAATGTGAATTTAAAGTTGAAATGGAGAGTAATTATAGAACTCAAAAATTATAGCCGTTAGATCACAAGAGTTTTCAGCCGTCCAGATTCAGTCGTTGGCGCTTCTATGAAAAACGCGGCGCTTTAAGTAAGAGTGCGTGTTGAAAAGACAAGCACCAACGTTTTTGGCTCAAACGCCAGCGCTGGTTCGAAGCTCGCCCGTCCTTTCATCAAGCGCGCGCTACATGTTTTAACTCACTCAACAAACCAACAAATTTGTTGGTTTGAACATCCATTTTTCATGTTTGTTGAGTCCATAGTGGGAGCAAAATCAACAAACTTCAAGTTTGTTGAGTCAAAGGAACTGCTCTTACTGTGTTTCTATTTGATCTGTTTCAAACACACCTGCAGAAGACATCAATTCAATTTAAATATTTCTTGGATCGATCTGTTTATCCTTTGGAATGTAAAAAGACACCAACAACAAAATGCTTCAAAGTATTTTCAGAAACACATTCCTGTACAACTTTATGCCAGTGAAAGCAAGAACCAGGTTTACAAAATTCCATAAGGTTTCTCTTTTCTCTTACCATCTGTGCATGGTGGGATTATACTGCGAGGATCCTTAGCACAAGTGCTCTTTTGAGAAATCCAAGATAGGAATCTTTGGTCTAGAGACTACCCCCTTGAGAAACCATACATGATAGACCTTCTGCTAGCTTCACATAGCTGCATAGATTTTTTTAGGATGTTAGTCGACAAGGAAGCCATGTTACATCAAGTCTAAATCGGATGGGTTTGTTTCTCTACATGTACAAATCACGGTGTAGGGATTCCATATACAGATGTCTGGAAGGATTTTGCTTTGCAAAAGACAACCTACGTTATCATTCTAATGAAATTCAAATCCACATATTTTTAATACAAACAGAAGTTAAAGGTGATTTCACCTTGATGTGGGTGTCCACTGGTGTGTAAGTGCATGGTGGGTGTGTACAGATCCTCACCCTCAAACGAAAAAAAAGTAAGAAACAGACAAATGTTATTCTATCATTACCTCGGCAAGCTCCGAGAGGCAGCGACTCCTGAACTCATTGATAGCTGCTGCCTGCTGCCATTTCTGACATAGGCAACATAGCCTAAAAAAGAGGAAACAAGAAAGCTCTGTAACACTTCATGGAAACAAGCTGAACTCCATGGAAGGAAAAGATCACCTTGATAAAAGACGGGAAAAAGACAAGAAAGAAACCAATATATCTGTTTACCTGTGCTAGAACAGCAGCAGTAACTGGAGACTTGGCTCCAAGTCTCTAGGACAACCTGGTAAGTGAGTTGATTACATTGTGCACATTACTTAGTGGAGGTGTTGTGACAAATCCTGAAAGGGCTCCAAATACTTTTAGCCATAGGCTGATAGGTTAATGGAACTCCAAATACAACTTGCACTTTGATTATAAACCAGTGCAACATATTTATCACAGGTGTCAAGATTAAAATGAGCAAAATGAAAAATAATGAGAAGGCAAAGATGTGAAGTCAACTGTATAAATACAAAAGAAGAGAATATGAGTAAGCTTACAGCAAAGAAAGCTAGTCATTAAGATCATTAAGATCATTAAGATCATTAAGAATAACCTTCTAACAAGAAGGGGCATACGTAACATCATTGTTTCTAAATAAGCCGAAAAAATTGTCCAACTCTCATTCAAACTTGAGTGCTCTCTTAGCTGAGTCAAGGGTATTTGATAGAAGCATGGCTATGGTCATCGGACCGACTCCACCAGGTACTGGAGTAATAGCTGAAGCTACTTTACAGGCCTCATCATAGCAAACATCCCCAACCAACCGGTAGCCTCGAGGACTTTCTGGATCCTGTCAAACATAAAAGCAATTTCAATAATCTGGGTAGGCTTCAACCCGGAACATGACTTTCCCAGAGTCAACTTAGTCCAACTATCTTCTTTGAAATGCTTTTTTGGGGTCAGGGGAATAAGAAGGCTAACATATCTTGATTACAGTATGGCTCATTGATGCGTGAGACAATTTGAATTTCAAACTTAAATCTTTTTTTTTGCTGGTATTGTCAACATTGAGAACTAACAAAACAGAAATAAGAAATCAATATAGAATGATCTTTTCTTCAAAAAAAAAAACATCCACAGTTTGTACACTAAGAATCTTTCTTAGCAGTAAAACTAGTTAGCACAATCCATATAGAATGGCAAAAAAATTGGACAGATCCTACTTACATCTATTGGGTTGATGCCGACATCAATGATAACAGCCCCTGGCTTAATCCAGCTACCCCTTACCATATTCGCTTTCCCAGCAGCAGAGACGATGATATCTGCCTGTCTCACGATCTCCTCAGGGTTCTCGGTTCTAGAGTGTACAATAGTGATGGTAGCATCTTCCCTCTACAAACATCAGACATCACTATGTAAATCAGCAATAAAACATAGATGGAGAAGAATAACCAGTCAAACTTAACAAACTAAATCAAGTTATACAGTTTGACATGTATGCCAAATAACAAAGCAAAAGAAGTACCTGTAGCAGTAGTGACACGGGAAGTCCAACAATGTTACTACGACCAATTATAACTGCTCTCTTCCCCTTGATAGTGATGCCATATCTGTGCAACAACTCTATGCATCCTTTGGGGGTACATGAAACAAAAAAAGGCTCTCGGTCTCGCTTGGCAAGAAGCCCGATGTTTAGTGGATGGAATCCGTCGACATCTTTATCAATACTAACGGCGTTCAAGATTCTCGCTTCATCCATATGCTGACACAAAGACCGTAAATCTCATAAGATTCCTTTACCGCATAACTTACTAATCCCAAAATTCATCATAAGAACAACTAGGGAGTCCAAGGTTGTATCACATTTGAACAAAAACAGTTTCTATTATCTTAACTCCCAAAATCAAACTTTGCAAGGTAAAGATTAAAACTCAAAATCTACATAACAAAGGGGCATCAAAATTCAAATTTCAGTATTAAGCCAAACAGTAACAAGACATTTTTGTATCTGATACAGAAACACAATATGCTCATTGTTGTAACCATTTGATATACTATAATAATTTTTCGGAAAGCATACTTACACGAGGTAGAGGCAGCTGAATGAGGATACCATGAACTTTGGGATTCTCATTGTAATCAGCAATATGCTTGAGAACATCTTCTTCTGTAGAATCCTCAGGCAAGCAAATTTCATAAGATGTAATCCCAACTGCTTCACAAGCCTTCTTCTTGTTGCGCACATACGTCGCAGAATCCTTCCTATCTCCAACTAGAATAACAGCTAACCCTGGTACAACACCAATTGCATCCTTCATCTTCAATACTTCAATTTTGATTTCATCTTTGATTTGTTTGGCAACCGCCTTTCCATCAATTACTTTGGCAGAAGTTTCAGTATTCAGTGACATAGCCACTGCAACAAAAATTAACCAAATACAATCAATCTTGAGCATTTGGGTGAGAAGGTATTGAAATAGAATGCCCTAATAGCAAAATCGGATTATAAATGGGATAGTTTAAAGGTTTTACACATACCAGCAGTGGAGTAAGAACTTCGCCGCTGCGTACTGAGAACACCAAAGCTTGGATTTCTAGGTTTGCAAGAAATAATAGCTGATGATTGTCTTAAATGAAGAATACCAGTTCGGATTTTATTGATTGTGAAAACCCGAGCTGTTGTGGATGAAGAACAATCTGAGAAAATTGCTGAGGCCATTGCTCGATTGAAGGTGATGAGCAGTGGCTTAGATTAGGGTTTATGGTGGTGGGTGGAAGTGAGAAAAAGAAGCCAAGATTTTAGGGTTTTAGAGGGGACAGTGCAGTGACTGCAGACTGTAATAAAGTGAACGCGATTAAATCCCGCCAAATAAAGGTGGCACAGCTTCTGAGAATCTAGGGGAACCTTTACGAGAAGGTCAATTACAAATATACCTACGGAACTGAGTAGTTTCCGGCCAAATTTGTTTTCAGAAGCAAATGAGTGAAGATGGTGGTGGCAAGGTGGATTGACACGAGACTAGTTTGTTTACTCCTGACTCATCTGGATCTGAATGAAATCACCTGACTTGAGTCAGATCTGACTCAAAATAAATATTTTGAATCAGATCTGACTCAAAAATATGTGAGTCAGTGGTTTGGTCTCATGAGTCAGGGGTATTTTGTTACCTGACTCAAACGGGTCCGAGTCAGAGGTTAGGTCGAGTCAGATCTGACTCAAAGTAAAAAACAAACAGTCTGTCTACTGACTCGGTGCGAGTCAGGGGTTGACTCAGACCCAGACGCCGAGTCAGCTGCAAAACTACTACTGAGAGTGTATCTGTATTGTGTAACATTGTTAGCTAGCTATCGTGCTAGTGCACAAATTAAATGCTCTGAACGAGCCGTTGGAAAAAGCAAAGGAAAAATAGATCATCTAGAAACACATGCTAGATGATTAAACACTAATGCCATGCACAGTCAAATCATTAACGTAGTACTTCTTGAAGAGTCAGATTTCTTCATGTTTCTTCATCCCACTTGCTCATAGGTATCTCTCCTGAGTCTGCAATCACAACCTTTTTCCTGGGTTTACCGTTGTAAGTCCCAGCTCCACCCTCTATTGCATATACTGTGTCCATCCCTTGAATCACTTTACCAAATGCAACATGCTCCCCATCCAGCCTTTATTCATACAAACAAAAACATATGGTAAATATCAAGTAGTTAACCCTAGCCAAAGCATGAGACGAGAACAGGAGAAAATGAAAATACAATATGAATACATGCATGTACATGCTCATGTGACCACCATAAAATCATTCAGCATGCAGTTGGATTTAATTGGATAGGCCTTGCTAATCTATCAAGTGAAGTGACTTACCAGCTGGCTTTGACTGTCGTTATGAAGAATTGTGAGCCATTTGAATCAGGTCCAGAGTTCACCATGGAAACAATACCTACAACCACCACCAGCCTACAATTCAGAAATCTGCATCACTTCAGGGAACATTCAGACGAATGCATTCTCTTAGGAACCAAAAAAGAAAGATAACGAATTGCAATCAACAAAACACATGTAATTTAGCTCACAATAATTTAATGTATTTTTCTTAAAATAGAAACACAAGTTACCTCGTGTTATATAACATATAATACAAAGGAAGGATAAAAAACTCAGGTTCTAATTGAATATGCCAAGGACCTACCTGCATGTGAATGTTTGACCTTGAAATTCTCATCAGGGAAGGTGCCACCATATATAGATTCAGTTCCCTTCCCATCCCCATGAGCTATATCACCACCTTGTACTACAAACCCAGAAATTATTCGATGAAATGGTACTCCCTTGTAGTGGAGTTCTTTTCCATTGACACCCTTGCCCATTTCTCCTGCACTTGAAATTAAACTTAATCACAACCAGAGTCTTGCAGAAGTTTGGTGTTGGGTCTACAGTTATATGTTCATATATATCCAGGAACACATGCCAGGAGAGATGATACACGGCACTAAGTAGAATTTAGGATGAAACCAGATCTGACGTTATTACCATGATGCTGGGATAAGAAGTAAATGATAAAAATATACTGGAAAATGTGCTTCTCATAAGTGATCAGTTAATTGCTAAAGAGATCAGGAAGCTCGAAGCACCTGTGCACAGAGCCCTGAAATTTTCTGCAAAAAACAGTTATAGCTAGGCATCAGGCATCAATTCATATCCAAGTATACAAAGTATGACTTGCTGAATAGATCAAGTACTGTTTGAATTTCCCTGTACTTGATATAGTGGTATATCAAGCAAATGAAACAAGGAACACATGTAAGAAATCTAAACTAGAGAACATCACTGGTAGAAAAAATTATCCGAGTAACAATTTGTTTCGGGAATCTGCTTAAATTTTTACAACTCAGACTGATCAAAGAAATAATGATGTGGTTCCCCATTGAAAATTTTGGCTTCGTATTAATGAGATAGTTAGAAGAACATATTTGTCAAAGGAAACTTCACTCCAGTATGACAATTCAAGGTCATCAAATATAGACCATTGTAACATGCAGTTTTTGAACAGCCATAAAATTTAATTAAGATTTATACACCATAAAGTTTACTTTCCTATTATATTTGATTTCAAACGGCAAAATCAGTTAAAGATGCTTAACCAATGAAATTGATAAACAATGATTCCATAGGTGCAACTATAAAGGCAACATAGAAAGGGATCACATCAGGATCAAGATCATAAAGTAATAGATGAAAAGTGTAGGACATACCAACTGTTTTGGGGACAACCTGGCCATACAATCCAATTACCAATCTACCTGCAGAAAGTGCAAAAGCAGTTCTCAGAGGCACATAAAGTTAATGACGGGATACATAATACCACAAACTTAAACATGCTATTTCATGTTAACAGATACTGTTTACTGATTTACCAAAACACTGCAAACATCAGAGACTGGTACAAAATAAATACACAAAACTCAAAATGTTAAGCATGTGAATAAAAGTATCCCGTCAATTTGGGATCCAATTCCAGATTTTCCTTGGGAGGTATTGGAATGCAATTTATACCGATTCATATAGAAGAAAAAGATTGCTACTTTGAACTCACTTTTATAAACAAAAAACAATTGTCTATTTTTCTACGAAAGATCTATAACATAGCAGAGCAGGAAAACAATTATCTAGTGAAACTGAACCTCGGCTATGGAGTTAGAACTGTTACAATAGTATATTAGTATGTCACAGAGATATGACCCATTGTTAACTTTAAAACACCACAATTATCGACTCAGAGTTGTCCTCGGCAATCTACATAGTTCATTGATTATAAATCACACACAAATGAAGTTTTAAGCAAATCCACCATGACGAAATTGGAACAGATATAAAGAGCAATAGATGGACCGCACATATACTTCTGAGCAACTTACAACATGTTGTAAAGCAAAATACATATCTGTTTTTCCAGAGCCGCAAGTAATGCAAAAAAGGTAAAATAAACAGCATTTTCAGTTTAAGCTAATTCACATACAAAGAGTAGTATGAAGCTTTCTTACCTATACGTTGTTCACCAATATCAACATCCAAGAACACCCTGTGAGTAATTTCGTGTACCTCTTCTGCCTTATCTTCTTCCTAATATGAGATTACTTGTGTCAATAATGCACATTTGCTTCACTAACTCTTAAAACAGTAAAGAGTGAAACAAATTAAACAAATATAAATGGCATTGCCTGTTTTTCGTAATAACAACATGATAAACAATTTGACCCTAGCATAGTCAATAGCATCCCTACTTGGAACCCCGTAGATGGTCTCTCTCACTCTCTCTTTGTTACTACTAATTGTTTCTAAAAGTTCAATTAGGATATTAGGTCAAAAAATAGATCAAGGACAGATCAGATTGAATAATTACTTAGTTTGCAATCTACTGATCAAATGAAATTAGAGAAATCTCAGAAATGTTATCAAATTAAAAGCAATAAACTGAATGAGACGATGGAAACGTAAACTTACCCATTGAAAATTTGGAAATGCGAGAAAAATAAGAATGATGGCAACAATGAATATAAGAAGAAACCTAGGTTGCAGATAATGTGAAATATCTCGACGCATCGTTTTTCTGTATCTAATTTTCTGCTTCACTCATCATTGATTTTCTCTCTAATTTTTTTCCTTTTTCTTTCTGAGAGGTGAGATCTCTCGCAGTTTCTCTCTCCTTCACAACACTGAAAGACACTGAACTGCTGAAGAAGACGAGTGAGACTCGTGTTTCTCCTCGGTTCGAGAGTGTTGAAAAGACAACATTGGATTTTCATAGACCCATGGCCCATTAATAGCATGGACCTACGCATTGGGCTTTACCGCTTACATATGAATTTCCCCCCCAAAAGGAAATTCTTCAATCCGTCAATTAGTAATGGAAATCACCAAGGGTTAGGAGTTGAATTCTGTATGGGTTCGGTTCGATTCTCAATGAATTATAATTATCAAAAGAGATGATGAAAAAAGACGAATCGAGAGGATGATTGAGAGATTACATGGACCATCTTCTTTTCTACCTCGAGAACCAATTCACAAGGTCTGAATTCTTTAACTCAATTTTAGTTAGTTTAGGGAAATTATAGAGTTCCAGCTTCTAAGGCTTATATGATTGAATGTCAGGGTCAAATCGGATTTCGACGGCCTAATCATCGATGTTTTGTAAATGCTTTGAGTGGGCAAGGAGATTCAGTTGTAGCTTTGTGTTTCTCGCCTGATGGTCGAAATTTGGTTACAGGTGAAATTGCTGCTAATGTTTCTCTCTTTCGTTTATTGTCGTTAGTTTAAGTTTCACGACCTTGGTTTGTGAATCAGAGATTTTGGTTCATATATTTACAATGCTAGCAACTGATGCACTGTAAAGCGTAAACCACAATTTGGACTGCAATTTGCAATTGTATTTGAATGTTCTCTATATATCTATATTGTTTCACCAAACCTATATCTCTATACTTTTGTTATTCCTTCATAGTAATTATTTTTGGTTTATAGGTTGTGCTGATGGGGTTGTCAGGGTCTTCAAATTGGATAATATTCAGAGTTCAAGCTTCAAGTATGTATGTTTATGGACATTTATTATAGATTTATCACTACCTAAATCAATCATCACCAAGTTGATCAATTAGATTATTACTTCTCGTTTTGCAGAGTTGTGAAAATTCCCTTACCGGCTGGTGGACAACCAACAGCAGTTGCCTTCTCTGATGAAGCTTCATTTGTGGTTGTGACAGCTTGTAAACACCCTTAAATTATCATAGAGTAATGTGGAGACTAATCTCAATACACAATACAATTCTCTGAAAAGCTTTGTCCCTCTCTAGAGGATTGCACTGCTTTTATAGGCAAAGCCTGACATGGAAATACCGTACACGTGTACCCTAATACTTTTTCTAGTAAGTCTTCTGTCATTAGCCGTACATGTGTACTATTATAGCTGGGGTTATTTAGGCAGTCACTAGTTATCTCCTGAGGGCAACCCATTTGTGCCACGTCCTCGCTTGCTAGCAACCTCGGCTTGTCATGCTATCACCAATGGTGGCTTCAGTTAGTCATCACCCAAAGCCCCCATTCTGGTTTGCTCGGCTTTAGCCAAATCCATGTGCTTACATTAGCCCCCTGACTGTTTTGTCAAGACTTGCAGACTTGGCAATCAGTCATAGCCTGTGTTGGAACGTGTCTTTGGAATTATCAATCCGACATGTCTTCTTGTCCTCTTGAAGCCCCCATTTTGGTCGCTACTTAGGATCTGAGTGTTGGCTGGAGCCCCCTTTCTCTTTCAGTTTTATTCTTTCTTCCTCCTTGTTTCTTTTGGGATAGCGGTGTTATCTCCTTGCTACATCCTCTTGCCTCTTGGACCTTAACCGACAGTTATTAGCCACAAGGCGTGATCCTTCTCATGCCGCCTCATCTTCCCACTGATTGGCTGACACGCGTGTTTTCTCCCTAAGCGTTTCGAGTCTTCGTCTTTCCAGTATCTTCTCGTATAAAATCCTTTCCCCTCACTTTCTTTTCTTTATTTCTCTTTTCAGTAATTTTCTTTCCCTCTCTCTCTTCTCCTTTTTCCTTTCCCTTTTACCGTCTTCGGTACTTCAATCAATCTAGGTTTCAAGATGGAACCACAGATGTCTGGTGTTGGTAAGTCGATATCTGCAAAGGATTCTGCGGCTATGAGGAAAATTCGTTTAATTAGTGCGGAATCGGATGATAGTCCTAATTCTGGGTCTGTTTTCCAAGACAAGTTTATCTCTAAATTACGTGCTGTCGGATATCATACCATAGACAGTAGTTCTATGTTGTTAGTCCCCGAGGTTATCCCCCCTAAAATACTTCCCCTTGAGAATTTTCCTCGATTATGTATTAAGCGCGGGGATTATCGAGAGCCTCCCATAGAGTTTGTTTCAACCACTCTCGTGAGCCATGGGTGGTCTTCATGGAAACATTACATTTTGTCTAAACCACAACATTTACGGCGCATTCGAGAGCTTAACATTGAACATGCGTTAGAATTATCCTCTCATCGGAGTATCTTTCGTGCTAACAAGGCCCTTTCTCCAGCTTGTCTTTGGTGGGTTGCTGGTTTGCATGCTATGGTTTTTACCTGGGGGGAGGCTTCCCCTACATTGGAAGACGTTGTTGCCCTCATGGGGTTACCTATTCATAGTTTTCATAGTTTCAAAGAGGCTGATCCTGAAGGTGTTATGACTGATGCAGATTCAGAGTTGTATAAAGTGTTGGTGGGAGTTCGAAAAGCTATAGCTCGTAAGGTGAGTACGAGCACTGCCGCGGGTTCAGTTAAAGAGGATAAGCGTGCCTCTCTTTCGGGTTGGATGAGTTATTGGGCTCCTCGAGTTACTAAAGCAATTAGCAAGAAGGAACTTCCGTTAGTTGTGAAGTCTTATAAGCCTCAATCACATGAGCATAGCGATGATGCCGAACTTGCTGCATTCTTGGCATATTGGTTAATTCATGATTTTTCGAGTGTTCGCCGAAAGACACTATCCGTGATGGCATTCTATGGATGGCTGTCAAGATGTCAAGGGGTATTACTTATCCGTTGGCCCCTATGTTTTTAGGTGGAGTATACCGTCATCTGGATACACTCGTTTCGGATGTGGAGATCGTGAATAGTCACCAGCACATAGTTGAGAGCTATGTTCCTACCAGTTTCATACAAATGTGGTTCTGGGAACGGTTCCCTGCTAGTAGGTCTGATGTTCACGACTTGGTTGTTATGAGAGATAGTGTTGTTAGTACTTCGGACCGGCTTCCTTACGCGCCAGTTCGTCATCCCCGTACTGCCTTGTATGAGAATAAACATATCAAAAAGGAAAGTAATGATCTTATGTGGATAGTGGATGATTTGAAGTCTTTCCGAGCACGCCCATATGACGATAGCCCTACAGGAGCATTATTTCTTGGTCCCAGTTTCGTGTTCCTCGATGATGAGTTAGACTCAAGCAGTTCGGCTTTGGATGATAATGAATGGGATTTTTTGGCAATGGCGACTCCGGGTTTTATCCCTGGGTACTATGAAGGTAAATTTTGTGCTGTTGGTTACAATGTGGATAGAGTTGCTAGGCAGCTGGGCTATGATCAAGGATTGGGTTCCATCCAAACTCCACTGTTCCCGGAGAGTAATGATTTGATGAAGGAGTGTTATCGTCAATTTGTTTTTAAGCCGGGCGAGCCTAGATATTATCGGGATCTCCCGTTTCATCTATCGGTTCCTTCATCGAGAAGGCCTCATATTTTTTTGCAATCTTGGTGTACGAATTGGTATGATGAGTTGACACGAATGATTGACTTTGTTTGTGATGTTGCCGATCCCATTGGCGTGACTAGTCCTCGTATCTTGAACTCCCGAGGGAGGATTAAGCTTACACCCGAAGTCGCTACTGCGCATGGGATAAAGCCCGGGTCGAGAGGGAAAAATATCATGGATTCGGCTCGAAAAGGCAAAGATACAACTTCTACTGTTGCTGTGCAGGTAAGCTTGTTGTTGTTGTTGTTGTTTGCTTTTTTTTTTTAATTTTTTTTTTTTATGGATTTCCATGATGTTAGATGGACTCTGTTGTTTGGTTGTGTTTGATGCGGAATTGTTTTTCCTTGTGAAGCCATCAAAACGTACTCGGGTGTTGATTCGGAATAGAGGAGAGTCAACGGCATCCTCCGATGATCAGAGAGGTAACGTAAAAATAATTACGTAAGCTTTATGTACTGGTTTGCACGTGGTTGACATAAAGTATCTTATAAATTTTGTCGGCATGTTGTCCACATCAGCTGCTCTTGAAGTCTTATAAATACGCTCTTCCTGCTTGTTCAAAATTCATTCGTTTGTGTTGATCCTCTCTCTTGTTTTTGCTGTTGATTTTCTAGTTGGCGGAGCAGTCACTCCCCAGAATTCCTTCTCCGGTGTTGGTTCTCAGGTAAAATATTTCACTTTCATTTTTTTAATTAAATTGCAATGTTGAGTGGTTGTTGAAGTGTTGGTCTGGCTTGTAGGGTATGACCATGGGGCATTCAGAGCATCTAGGGGAGCAGACCAGTTCGAAGAGAAGGAGGCATCCGAGTGGGCATGGTGTTTCCGGCTCAAGGTATCCCAATACTGTGTTGCTTCTTGCCATCGGCAGTCCTAATTCTTTAGTCAGCCAAGCGACTTGATTCGATTTCAAAGGGAACGTGGCTGCTGTTGCAGCTACTTATGCTCATTTTGTGCCAGTTTACAACTTCCCTATTACTCCGGAGTTGAAAGATTATTATAAGAAGGTTGTGGAGGAGCATGGACATGTAGCGACGACGGAGGTGCTTTCGGATCGCAACAACTTGATTTCCAGTGTATCCGCTTTGATTTCCGTTGCCAAGGAGATGGCCGAGATTGGTGATGAGTGTCCTTCCGAGACAACTCTCGAGACATGGAGGGGAAGCTTTGTTTTTCAGAAGCTGTTGAATTTCAACATGGGCTGGATTGAGGCGTTGTTCAAAGTCTTAGAGGAGAAAAGGGCAACTC
The DNA here is from genome assembly GCA_023531105.1 of Papaver atlanticum. Lineage (NCBI taxonomy): Eukaryota > Viridiplantae > Streptophyta > Magnoliopsida > Ranunculales > Papaveraceae > Papaver > Papaver atlanticum. The sequence continues at coordinate 140,944 of JAJJMB010014260.1, forward strand.
GGCAGTTGGTTTTTCCTGGTGAGATTACCAGTTTGAAGGAGGAGATTAAGGTGGAAGCGCAGAAATTGAAAGATCAGCAGAAGGAGCAGATCCGTATAACTGCCGAGGCGTCTAAGATTGCAGCGGACGTTGCCGCGACTTCGATGAAGCTGAAGTCAAAGAAAAAGGAGTTGGCGGATAAGGAACTTGATCTGGTTAGTTTAACTTAAGTTGTTTGTGCTTGTTTGTGCATCTTCTCTTCTTAGGAAATGTTGTGTGTTTGGATTTCCCTTCTTTTCTTCTCCTTTGTTTTCATAGAACATAACGTACCATGTTTATACTTGTTTATTTTGTATTGGATACTTCATTGATTCTTGTTGCTTCTATTGCATCTTTTCCGTGTCGCATTAGGTAACTCTCGTTATTGTCGAGGTAATTGTTGTCTAGATCATTGTATTGGAGTTATAAAATAGATTGGTTTCTGTTGTTTTAGTTATTTTCATCCCCTTTGATCTGTTTTGTTAAGCACAGGTATGTCAACATATATTCGGTTGGTATTGGAGGTATCAGCGCCCTTTAAGCTGAATACTGTATTAGAAATAGCCCTTGGTCATTTTGAGTTTGTTACAGCTGAACATCAAGAGTGGCTTGTGAGTTCGGAGATGTCCATGACGAAGGCATGGAAATTTAAGACAGTCACGGATTCGCGGATGGATGCCCTTCGCCTTGAGCGTAAAGCTCAGCGGATAAAAGCTACTTTCCTTGTTCAGGATATTAAGGCTTCTCTACGTCGCTCGAGGAGCGTTTTATCTCAAGCTCAGGATGAACTGGCTATGTATGTCTAGTTCTTAGTTTGTATAGTTTGTAGGGTGTCGAAACCCATTCGTAGTTTTGGAGCCTAATCTTTTATGTATCACTTGTTTTCATACAAGCTTAAGGAGCTACCTCGTTTTCGAGCTGAATTTCTGAAGTTTGGTTATAGATATGGATTCTTTTGATCGTAGGTTTTATCTTTTGAAACTCATGTCTTTTGAGACAGAAAGGTTATAATAATTGTGATATTATCATATGGTATTGGACTCGGGTCCTTTTGTTTGAAATCGCGTCATCGGGACTCTGTGCTTTTTGTAAATTTAAGCCTTATTTGATGTCATTGCATGGGCTTGATCTTAGTATATAATTATCGGACTCGAGTCCTTTTCGTTTTGAATTGTAATTCTTAAGGTATGACAACTTTTAGGTCTAGGTCATATCCGATGTCGTGTGCATCTTTTGTATGAGTTTAACCTTGGTGTTTGATATCGGATTTAGGATTCCTCTCATTTTGAGTTATAGCCTCTGGGCTTGTCACCTTTTTAAGATCTAAGTCACAATCGATGTTGTATACATCTTTTGTATGAGCTCGATTTTGGTGTGTGTAATTAAGTTGCAATCCTTCTCGAATTGGACCTCTGAGGATAAGATTGTTCGTTTACGAACTGTTTCACACTCCTTTTGGTGTTTCAGTGCACCATTGAGAGTGTGATTAACAAAAGATTGAAAGGAAAAGATGAAGCATGTTATTAAGTGGCATTATTGCTTACACAAGTTGATATGAGTATTCATTCATTCTTCTGTAAGTCCCATGCAGTCCCCTCATATTCGGTATGTCTCCCTGGAGGTCTTATTGAAGGCTATATTTCAAGTATTTCTGAACCTTTTGAGTTTAGCGTTTGTAGACATATCCCCCGTCCGGGCGGGTAATTTTCCGGAATTGTCTTCGCTCATCCTTGTGGACTTGTGCTCGCTTAGTGGAGCTACCTTCGGTTGGATTGGCATATGTAGTCACCCAATCGGGAATTGGTATTGAGTAAATGTGTGTGACCACCTCACTTGGTTTACTAAGTCCATTATAAAATGCTGCTTCAGCCAAGTGCGCTTCCTCGGTGGTGAAAGGATCTACCGAGGCAGAGACACGTTTCTGCTTCCCCTTGAGGATGAACTTAATACATTGATGGTAAGTAGAGGGTACAATCCCGTGTTTGTGTAGCCAGGGTCTGCCTAAGAGCAAATGGTAAGCTGGATGTACGTCCATGACGTAAAATGGTTCACTGGCTCGGATAGGGCCCACTTGAATTTCTAGTTTGATGGTGCCGATGGTTTGTTGTGTGAGACCACCAAAACCTTGAATTCGAGTAGCAAACTTGTTGATATCTTCTTCTTTAATTCCGATATTTTCGGCAATGTGCAAAGGAATTAAATTGAGAGATGCCCCCGTATCTACAAAGGCTCTCTTGAATTTGTGCTTGCGGATTCCTGCAGTGACATATAGCGGCCGCGTATGGTCGCAGTCCACTATTCGATCCTTCTCCGAAAAGGTAATGATGTCAATGGGCAATGGGTATTTGCGATCCAAGTACTGATTGACTCCCTCATTTGCTGCTATTTTGGTTAGTATGACTGCGATAATTTGACGTTGTTCAGCTGTGAAATTTAGTGTGTTAAAGAAGTCTGCGAATAATGGTTTTTTCGCGATGGTGGATGCAATATATTTATAGTTGTCTGCTTCGGACATAATACAAACTTCCTCAGTCGCATCTTTGGCTCCTTCGTGTGTGATCATGAACACTTGTTTTGGTAATGGATTCTTTTGAATATGCGTGTCTGAGCCGAAATCAATCTCTCCTCTTTTTTGTCTGTTATGTATTTTCCGTTTAAATGTTCGACAATTCCATGTTGCATGATCGACCTTTTGGTGATAATGGCAGTATCTAGCATGACGTTTATCTTGTTCTGTCGGCTCTGTTGCGGGAGATGGAAGAGTTTTATCACCGTCTTTTCGCCATTCTTCCAGGAGCTCGATAGCAGTTTCTAATGGACATGGGAAGTCGGGTAGTTCCAGTACTTTGTCAGATGAGTCACTGCTCCTTTTGTATCCTTTTCCCTCTCTAAAGTTTGCTGACCGCTTGCCTTGTCTAGCATTGCCCTCTTCTTTAGCATAGGCCACTGAGTGTCCCCATTGTTTAACTCCTAATATTCTGAACTCTGCCGCATCGTCGGCTCGGGAACATGCATCTTCGAAGTCTGCGAAGGTTTCCAATTTGACAGAAGCTAAGATGAAACTGAGCTATGTAGGTAATCGACTGATGCCAATCTTAACTAGTTCCTTCTCGGGAATTTTTACACTGCTACGTAGACATTCTGCTCGAAAACTCCTCGCAAAGTCTAAGTATTTGCTACCTGACTTATACTTGTGGTTGCAGATATCCGAAATTGTGAGTTGCTTTTGTCGGGAATAGAATTTCTTCATAAATTGGGTCTGCATCTCATTCCAAGATGAAATGTTATTTTCTTCCAATCCCACGAACCATGTGAAGGCTGTACCAGTGAGTGATTTACCGAATTTCTTCAGACAAATGGAGTCGTTCGTGGCATGCTCGTTCAGACTCATGAGGAAACGGAAGACGTGTTCTGTTGCGTTTTCGGAACCGTCAAACAGTTGAAACTTGGGTTGTTTATACGTTACTGCGATGGATTTATCTAGTAATCCCTGAGCGAAAGGAGATTGCATAGTGTAGTTTGTTGTAAGTTGGGTTAGCCCATAGTGTTCTTCGAGATATTTGACAATGTGTTCTTTCGCTAGCGTGACATGGTCTTGTTCCTTACTGGGTTGTCCTTCTGAATTTCGAGAACCTTCCTTTGGTGCTTGGACAGTGAATGGCGTCTCGCTGCGTTGGGGGTTTTGTCTGAAAGATGAGAATCGCCTGCCGAAGGAGTTTCGTGGGTTTCTACTTTGTAATAAGAGGGGGTGTTGTGATATCCCGAAAGGGTCAGGATCTTCATCACCTCCTTTAGGTTGAAGTTCAGCTTGTCTATCCATTAAAACCAATCTTCTTTTGTCCGAGTCTGCCAGCTCCCGACGCATCTGTTGTATCTCGAGCTATTGCGAAGTAGACGAAGGTTGTTCTTGGATTTGTGTATTTATCATATCCGTCCCAGCTTATGGTTGTGGAATCTCTTCGACGTGCCTTGGTGCAGTGCCAGGCACGTTCGACTGATTTACTCTTGTTTGTAGGTTTTGACGTTGACCCCCTAAATCTTCCATTAATGGCATTCCGAACTCAGGGTTTACTTGTTGGTTTTGACCTCGTTAGAACCCGAGGCTGTCGTTAGTCCCTCTATATTCTTAGCGGGAAGATCCGATCTTATGACATTGAGATTTCTGTTACCGATGACTCCATCAGTTTTTGTAGTGGTATTGAGGATTAGTCCCCAGTAAAGTCGCCAAATGTAAACACCCTTAAATTATCATAGAGTAATGTGGAGACTAATCCCAATACACAATACAATTCTCTGAAAAGCTCTGTCCCTCTCTAGAGGATTGCTCTGCTTTTATAGGTAAAGCCTGACATGGAAATACCGTACACGTGTACCCTAATACCTTTTCTACTAAGTCTTCTGTCAGTAGCCATACACGTGTACTATTACAGCTGGGGTTATTTAGGCAGTCACTAGTTATCTCCTGAGGGCAACCCATTTGTGCCACGTCCTCGCTTGCTAGCAACCTCGGCTTGTCATGCTATCACCAATGGTGGCTTCGGTTAGTCATCACCCGAAGCCCCCATTCTGGTTTGCTCGGCTTTAGCCAAATCCATGTGCTTACACAGCTTAATATAGTTCTGGTTCTAATTTGTATATGTACGCTGAAGGAAATTCAAATACCGCAAAGCACAGAAAGCATGAGCAACCCAAACCTCCTGTTCCAGAAATGAAATGGCTACGCCATCAAACGAGGGCTATTGTGACTCTTGCTGGAACTACTGCCAATTATGACACTGATGGTGGAAGTCCATACATTATTTCGTGTTCTGAAGGTAGTGATATCATTCTTTGGAATGGAAAGAGTGGAAAGATTTTTGGAAGCACTGACACGAACGAGCTAAAAAATAGTATGGTTAGAATATCCCCTAACGGGAGGTTAATAGCTGCTGCTGCAGCCTCTTCTGCCGATGTGAAGATATGGGAGATTATACTTACTAAGGCTGGTTCAGTAAAAGAGATTACAGGAGTCATGCAGCTGAAGGGTCATCAAAGTGTTGTGACTTGGTTATGCTTTTCATCTATTTCGGAACAAATCATAACAGCATCAAAGGATGGTACCATAAGAATATTAATGTTCGGTATGACTTTTATCAGGATCCCCAGGTTCTAAAGGTGTTCCCATTACACTTAACGACTTAAAAGGGGACATGTTGCACTATGAGCATATCGATATCTCGCCTGATGGGAAAATATTTGCTGCCACCCATGGTCCAATACTACAATGGATATGTGCTGAAACTGTGAAGGTTTTGGAAACCCATTATGAGGCACATGATGGTATGCTAGTTTCTTACCGCTCTTTTCAATTTTTTCTTGTGAAAACTTTTCTCAATATGCATAATATCCATCCCATTCCCATCTCTTGACTCTAATCCCTGGTAAACCTCATCTTTCGTGCAGAGAAAATCAAGGCCGTTGCCTGGGCTCCGAAAGAACTTCGTGTTGGTTAGTATTTTTTTTTTTTCTTTTTAGTCTTCTCCGTTGTTTTGAGGATTGTTCTTTTATCTACTGTTTCTCTTTTATAGTTTGATCTTACATCCTGGTATCCTGTTGTTTTGCAGGACGTGACCACAAGATGGTTTTAGCCACAGCCAGTGATGACGAGCGAGTGAAGCTTTGGGTGGTTCCAGGTGAGCCGCTGCTTGATGTTGATTTAGTTGTGCAACAGACAAATGGGGGTGAAATTTTCCAATATTCGCCTTCGATCCAGAACAAGCTGCAGCTGTGAAATGGGACTAATGAGCAAAAAAAAAGCGAAGTGTTTTGTTTAAACTCGGGACTATTAGAGTGTCAACAGTGCCTCTAACTCTATCCATTATGAATTAAAGTGGTACTGGCATATCTGGCTGTGTAGATGTCTTCCTAATAGTAGACCTAATCATCTCTGTATTTATGTCCTTACTCATCTCTCCCCTTTTAATGAGAGCAGCAAATTTTAAAGCTCCACTCTCTGTAGCCATCAGATCTCTCTATCTAAAATTCATCAGTTAGATTAGAAGAGATTACGATATTTATTTCCGTCTGAACTATTCACGACAGTCATTGGATATAATTTGTATTTATAACTCATCCGTCATATTTGGAAGGATTTCGCTTAGATATGCCTACTGTCTAGGGTTTTTTTTTTTGAAATAATAAAACATTACAAGGACCTTAAGTTAGAAACTGCACTACTTATACTTCATCGCCTTTTCTTTCCTGGGTACTCACTTTTCCGTCTAAAATCCGACGACGTGCATCGCACGTATACTCTACTTGTTATATTTAAATGGATCACAATTTTTGTTTAAATTTTTCTAACAGAGTTGAACATTGGCTTGCTAGTTTTGTAATGTCTTCAGTGTTAAGGCATTCATTTACAACTGGTGTGTGGGTACAAATTTTTTTGATGGCATCACCTTGAACATGGTTCTATCTAATTGGGAAGTTGTTGTTCATTAGCTTTAACTCCTGTTTTGCTTTTTGATTTATTTTTTTCATGGCAACAGTTTAGGCTGTCTTGTATTTTACACCAATTTCAATTACCTCCTTGGTGATGCACTGGTTTTTCAATAAATTTTGCCCTTTCTGAGTCAAATAAAAAAAGGTTTTGCAATGTCTTGTAGAATTCTATAAAGTCACAAAGTATTGTGATTTTTTGATGAAGTCCTTCAGTATTGTGATGATCAATTTTCTACAGAAATACAGTATACATAATTCAAAGAGCCATGGCTAACCTTCTGTAGTTGGCGGAGGTGAAATTTTACTATGGGGAACAATTTCGAAAAACACTCTATACATCTTGAGTTTTCCTTCAGACTCCATGGAGAAAAATAAACACAAAAGAAGTGGCTCTAATGCCCAAACTGGGGCGAGATATGCCCCACTACTTCGTTGAGAAAGAACCAACCCTTTCTAGTCTAACCATTGGTGACAGTGTGTTTATTTCATAATAAATGCTACAACATTATTCATTATAGAGAAGACTAAAAACATTACAGGCACTGAAACTGATTGTTCAGATTTATAGTGTGGCTAACAAACTTAACCAACACTTTCTCGTGTAGGAAATACGTGTGACAAGAGACAGCTATAAATAGCTTGGCATGAGCTAAGATATCCTGGTCCTGTACAGCAGCATTTGTCTGTCTTAAGAGAACACTATCAGTGTTTATATCCCCCTCAAGCTGAAGGGAGCATCAATGACATTGAGCTTGGATCTTATATCAGCAAATCTTGGACCATGAAGTGGTTTAGTAAAAATATCAGCCAGCTGATCCAATGTATTAACATTGAACACATCCAAGGCCTTGGATTGCACTAGTTCTCTAATAAAATGATAATCCAGATGAACATGTTTCATTTTTGAATGTTGGACTGGATTAGATGCAAGAGAAAGAGAGCTAATATTATCATAACCAAGTTGAGGAATACCAGAGATAGGAAAATGCAGGTCTTGAAGAAGATAGCAAATCCACACAATCTCAGTTGCACTATGAGCAAGTGTCCTGTATTCAGCTTCTGTACTGGACCTTGCCAATGTAGTTTGCTTTTTGGAAGACCAAGACACCACATTTGATCCCAAAAATATGCATTAACCTCATGTAAATCTTCTATCATCCACACAGCCAGCCCAATTAGCATCTGAGAAGCCTAATAAAAAGGAAGAGCCTTTAGTGAACCTCAACCATAACTCAGAGTACCGTTAACATATCTTAGAATCCTTTTAGTTGCCAGCAAATGTGGAACTCTAGGATCCTGCATATGCTGACAAACCAAATTTACAGAATAAGACAGCTCAGGTCTAGACCAAGTAAGATAGTTAAGGTAACCAACTAAAGATTTATATTCAGAGGGATCATCAAGTAAAGCACCCGCATCCTTTGAGAGTTTATGATCAGAAGCAGCTAATAGAGTCTGATAAGCTTTGGCACCCTCCATATTTAATCTCTTTAGAAAATCAACTGCATACTTGGTTTGAGATAGAATCAAAGTGTTAGAATCTCTTTTCACTTCAAGACCCAAAAAATAATGAACATCACCTAGATCCTTTATTGGAAACTGAGTTGGAAGTTGAGAGATGACTGACTGTAGAAAACTTGAATAAGAACCAGTAAGCAGAATATCATCATCCACATAAATGAGAGCTACTTTTATGTGGTAGCTAGTGTGATGCACAAAGAGAGAAGAATCGGCCTTAGAATTTTCAAAATGCAGAGCCAGATGAGCTGTACTTAACTTCTCATACCATGCTCTAGGAGCTTGCTTCAATCCATAAATGGATTTGTGAAGTAAATAGACATGATGTGGCATCTTAGGATCAACAAAACCAGGAGGCTGTGACATATACACAGTTTCTTTCAAGTCACCATGAAGAAATGCATTGCTGACATCCAATTGATGTATTTTCCAACCAAACTGCACTGCCATTAAGAAGATAATTCTAATTGTAGTTGGTCTTGCAACAGGACTAAAAGTATCCTCAAAATCTATGCCTTGTTGCTGATGATAACCCTTAGCAACAAGTCTTGCTTTATATTTGTCAACAGTACCATTTGTTTTATATTTGACTCTGAACACCCATCTACAACCTACTAAATGTTGGTCTGCAGAAGGAACAACAAGAGACCAAGTTGCTCTGATACCATGGTGACAGTGTGTTTATTTCATAATAAATGCTACAACATTATTCATTACAGAGAAGACTAAAAACATTACAGGCACTGAAACTGATTGTTCAGATTTATAGTGTAGTTAACAAACTTAACCAACACTTTCTCGTGTAGGAAATACGTGTGACAAGAGACAGCAATAAACAGCCTGACATGAGCTATAAATCTTTATCCTTCACTGCTTCATTTCTTTTATCATGCTTCATTTGTTAATTATAGAAATTTTCTAAGAGAGATTTCAAAAATATTGTTTGACATTAATTGGAAATAGAAAAAATGAAATTAGGTACTTTATTGCATATCTTGAGAATATTTTCGGTTTTGGAATTTCCTTGTTGTCCAAACAACCTTGGTCTATAAATACTTGAGTTTGCATTTCTTGCAAACTATCCTAAGATCCAGGCAAACTTCATTCGTATTGTTTCTGGTGGAGCAGTCTATCCGGAGAGGAAAGTAACCTAATTAGGCAAAATCTCTTACGACCGCTCGTTTAAAGACTTCAGTGAGATCAAGAAGCTCTACTAGTACCACTAGTAGGAAACTAGATAATTGCATTGTTATTTTAGTTTTCGATTATTGATTTGATTGACTAACGGTTGTTGAAACTTTGATTGCACCTAGTTTGATTATTCTTGAGAGTCTTTTCTTTTGACATAAGGGTCACTCAAACTAGATCAAAGTATCGACGGGATCTTTAGAGCTTTTGTTAAATCTAAAGACATCTTGTGATAATCCATTGTTAACAGACTCTGTTCTGTACGTGACTGATCACAAGAGGATTCAAGTTTTTGAGTGCAGGTACTTTAAAGATAATCAAAGATTTGAAGACGAAGAAGATTTATCTAATTAGTTTTCGTATCTTGTGAATTTTGTGCACACATATTGATCGGATGGGATCCAACTAGATCTTGTTTATCTTAGATAGACTTGTGATTATCTAGTTGATAAGATCGGCATCACTTAATAGTTACTCTTTGAGTTCTATATTGTTTGATTGCAAATACGGAAATTGATTATTTCGGTAATTAAGTTTTAGATTCATCTAACCATACAAAGGAGTTTATTAGATTAAACATAAGAGCTGAAAAAGCGGGGGTCTAACAACCACACCCAATATTTCGCTTAGGCAATCTGTATGGACAAAATCCAATATAATTCCTAGAGAATCAACTAGACAGTCCGACTCAATCAATGGAAATATATCCAAGAGTTATATCTCTGTTTCACAATGTAATCAGCAAATCAAACAGATAGAAATTTGTGAGCCTGATCATTAAGTGAAACAACTTGAACGGTACCAAAGACCAATGTTCAAGTGTCAATCAATTTATATCAACAACCAAAGGTTCTATTATCTAATTGATTGAACTACGCACAACATGTGATATTTAAATTATATAAACAAATATAATGCGGAAAAGAAATAACACAGACACCAGAAATTTTGTTAACGAGGAAACCGCAAATACAGAAAAACTCTGAGACCTAGTCCATATTTGAACACCATACTGTATTAAGCCTCTATAGACACTAGCCTACTCCAAGTTAACTTCGGACTGGAATGTAGTTGAGCCCTAACCAATCTCACACTGATCAAGGTAAAGTAGCGTTCCTTACGTCTCTGAATCCCAGCAGGACTCTGCGCACCATATTCCCTTAGCTGATCTCACCACAATTAAGAGTTGCTACGACCCAAAGTCGAAGACTTGATAAACCAATCCGTCTCACACAGAAAAGTCTATTGAATAGATAAATCTGTCTCCCACAGAAATACCTAAGAGTTTTGTTCCGTCTTTTGATAAATCAAGGTGAACATGAACCAATTGATACAACGGACTTATATTCCCAAAGAACATCCTAGAAATATCAATCACCTCACAATAATCTTAATCGTATGGAAGCGAAACAAGATATTGTGGAATAACAAACGATGAGACGAAGATGTTTGTGACTACTTTTTATCTTGCCTATAGGAGATTAAATCTCGAGCAAATCTTAGAGAAGATAGTACTCAATCACGATAGCAAACAGCAAGATCAGAACACGCAACTACAGAGAAAATAGTTGGGTCTGGCTTCACAATCCCAATGAAGTCTTTAAGTCGTTAACCTTCAAGGTTTTGAAAAAACCTAAGGTTAAAGGAGAATCGAATCTAGTCGCAACTAGTATCACACAGGAGGTGTGGGGATTAGGTTTCCCAGTTGCTAAAGTTCTCCCTTATATAGTCTTCAAATCAGGGTTTGCAATCAATGCTACCTTGGTAACAAAACATTCAACATTCACTGTTAGATGAAAACCTGATTAGACTCAAGCTAATATCTTTCAACCGTTAGATCGAACTTAGCTTGTTACACACAAATGAAAAGTGACTTCATTTAGATATGAGTAACCATACCTAAACGTGTACACCTTGTTGGCTCAACAATAGTTAACCGAAGTTAGCCATATGAACACTTTCATATCAAACTTATTCATCTTAACTATAACTAGTTCAAATGACTCAAATGAAACTAGTTCTAGAGTTGTTTAATTTTTTATGTTCTCATAGAAGTATACAAGACACAATTGAAGCAAAATCGATTTTGATTCACTCGAATCAATTCATGAACATTATAGCCATGGTTTGTAAAAGATTGCATTCCTTATTATATAAATGTATTAGTTCATGAACAAACCGATTTTAGAACATAACCCACTCAAGTATGCAAACGGGTACGCATACCTAAGCGGCCATACTAAGTTTGGGTTCGCCAGCACGCGAACGGGTATGCATTCCTTCCAAACTCAGTTAAGTCTCGGAACTTTAAACTCACGCCAGTACGCATACCGGTATGCATACTAAGTTCCCGGACTTCCATTAAACCAACCAGTATGCATACTGGTATGCATACCATGGTTCCCGGACTTGGAATAACTTGCAACAGTTAGCATACAAGTACGCATACTGTGTTATATCCAATCATGGTTATTTATTCTAAACTCCCATTTCAATCATTGAAACATTCTCGGAAGACGACAATAGCTGTCTCACACAAACTGTTAGCTTCAAATCAATTTTCAAATGATCGAATGATCAATACGAAACATTCCGAGTCTATATCAAATGACTATCTCACACAAATCATGTAAGATGTTACCAGGCGATTTTCACATGATCATCTTTTGACTTTCGTCAAGAATATAAGATGAACTTGGTTGAAGCGAAAGCTTACAAACACATATTTCGAGAAATATGTAAGCGAGTTAAACTCAACTCGAAATATCAAATGTATATAATCGAAGTCTATATAGCTATACGACTTTTGTCTCAAATAGGAGATAGAGTAGATAGACTTTTGAGTGATATATAAGTTCAAGTCTTCACATAACTTTTGTTGATGAAGTTCCACAAGCTCCCCTTAGTAGTTCTTCGTCTTTAATCGATGAACGCCGTGAAGTCTAATGCTCAACTACACTTTCTATCCTAATCCGAGACTTAGCTATAAGTAGACTAGAAATCAAGACTTATAGTTTTGGCAACTAAACTTGGCAACAAGCTTGAGATAGCAACGCTTGGAAGTTCGACCGAGCAGTGCTCTAACAATATCCCCCTTTGTCAATTTTAGTGACAAAACTATCAATACATATGGATTACAAAATAAATAAACTTTGTAGCTTCTCATCCAAATGCTTGATCTCCTTTGTTTTTCAATATTACTTGAAATCTTCGTCACTTCCAAGTACTCCAGTGATTCTAAACGTGTTCAACTCAGCATCATAGTTGTTGAAGATCAGTAGCTATAACAATGAGAAAACAATTGCTCTCAATCATTGTTATACAGTGTCATAGTATTATTACACAACATCAAAGTCCAATTGTATCACAACTTTGACAACAATACTATGGCGATATGTATCACTCCCCCTTAGTCAATACTTCATCTCACATGAAAACCACTCCCCCTTACATAATGATCCGTAAACCATATGTATTTGTAGTGTTAACTACACATTAATTCTCCCCCTTTTTGTCAATATAAATTGGCAAAGGTACGAAAACTAGTGGGATCATAATGAAATTCTCATAGAGATACTTCATGACTAAAAGAGAACATATCAACTTTGTTTCGATGATTTCACATAGTCGAAGCTTAGTGTATTCATCAAGGAGTTTATAAAGATACAAGAAAACTCCTATAATATTCCACAGCCGTACTCCCCACAAAGATTTGGCAATTAAGCACAAGTTCAATTAAGAACTCTCCACCATATAATGTCATTCCCTAAAGAACAACCAGAGCGACCTTACTTTTTCCAAAAAAGAAGGATTTCTTTGGACATTAGCAAATTACATGAAACATGAATTTGTATCCCGAAAACTCAATTAAATTAACCACAAGAGAACCCATGATTAATTTGATCGGAAATACTCAACATAAGAGAACTTACGGACCCGTCCAGTACTTTCACATAGAAGTGGATCAAGGAAAGATCAATACTGCGGAATATTCAAAGATTCATTCTATTTTTCATCAATATTTGCATAAAGACATATCATAGACTTAATCTTTGCAATCAAAAGTTCATCCTATCTTCCATCAATATTTGCATAAGGACATAATAGGTTTAACTTTTGACATATATTTAGCTGAACTTCTTATGGATTTAACACATTTAGAAATTTAATTGAAGGATAAAATCATTCAAGGCTAAAATACCATTAAAGTTATTACAACCATTAAAAATAACAGTTTAATAAGTTCGACATAAGAAGTTCAACATAGAATATCATAAGCAGTGACAAAAATAAAACAATTAAACAGTGATTAACCAATCATCTTATAAAAGTTCCTAGCAATTTCATCGAACTTCTCAATCAGTTCTGGATGAGATTCCTCAGCATATTCCAACTGCTCTTCTAAGCATTCAACTTCTTGCTGAAGACGGATGATCTCTGGGTCTGAGGCAGTTGAAGCTCCTGCTGATGTTCCGGCTGAAGTTTTCTTCATCTTTTCGATGCTTGTCTGGGTTAATACTTTTGGTCTACCGAGATTGGTTCCAAAAGCAACAATGCCAAATTGACTGCAAATCCTTGAGATAAGACAAGGAAAGCCTGGAATCTTTTTAGAAGTCTTCTTCACACTTATCATCCGACTAATGATAAGACTGCAGAAATCAATGTCTCTCCCTTCAACAATGTAACAGACCAATTCAGCAAGAGACCTGGTCCATAACATTTTGTCAATTGTGCTCGACATCATGTTTGACACAACCAGTTTTCCAGCAACTTTGAGGAACAGTTCAGCACCATGAACATCAATTTTGCCATCCTTCCAGGAGACGTCTTAATTAAGAAGATGATTTGATAGCTTCATGCTCAGGAGGTGGGAATTGGAAGTTTCCAATTCGGGTCAAGTTTAAAAGCCCAGCAATAACTTGATGATTCACCACAAAGATTTCGTTCCCAACAATAGTTTTAAAAGTGCGGTTTACCAGGTCTGGCTCATGAAGATTTGCATAAAACTAGGCAGTCATTTCGACATGAGCAGTTCCCATGGGTTGATGAATAATGCACCAGTCAAAACCTTTTAAAAAAACATGGATAGATGTTCTACACTAATTTTTGAAGCATCATAGAACCTTTCTCTAATGGGTTGTTTCTCCTTATATTCCAAAAAGAGGTCGCGAGCCTCTTTGCTAACAAACCTAGTTCTCAAACTTGCATCATAATAAGTTTCATCACTAGCATTAGCATCCGAACTCTCACCACGATTCAATCTTTTCCTAGGTGCCATTGAAACCCCAGAGAATCCAAAAACAATAAAGAACTTACTGGGTATGCGAACTGTTGATAATTGTGAAGCTCCGGAACTGAGACAAAAGAATAATCAAAGACAAACCCGTGATGTAGATTCTTGATATGATTCCAATGGTACCAAGAACACACAAGAAGAGTGAAAGAAGAGTTTTATGAATATGAGTTCGCAAACCCTTGGGTTTTCTCTTTCGCTCTCGAACTGTTGTGAAGAAGAGGTGAAAAGAAAGAAGCACTCCTTCTCGTTTATGTGTAAGTGGAACGTAAACTAAACAGGTCATGAACGTTTCGGAACACGGTTTTCCTATGAAAGGATTACGCGTTCAACGTACATGAACCGTACGTGTATAATCAAGGACTTGTTTGTTTTATGCTACATCAAATTTTGATAAGCAACAAAAAAAATTCACTTGAGTAAAGATTTGTATGATGATGCAATACAAAGAAGCCACGCACACCATGACATTAAGAGAGAGTCTCTTTTCGACTACTTTTGCATCTTACAGTCTTGAGAAATACCCATAAGATTTTTTTTGCAAGTTTTTCAAAGAACATAAAAAGAGCACAAGATAATTTGTGTTCCTGATTTCTTCGTTTACAACTTAAAAAACACAGCCTCAGCAGATAATATTTAGTACTGCGTAGGGAAACTCTTTTAATAAAAAGAGACTTCCTAACTCTTTCATAAAGAAAGACAATACTATTATCTTGAGAAGGTGTATCAGGGTTTGACGGATGAACTGAATCATGCTTTGAGATGATATAGTCAAAGGACTTAGATTTAAACTCTTCTTGTAATTCGTTTAGTTTGTTACACCCAATTGAATCACCCAGAGGAGGAGCATTGCTCTCACTAATTAGTGAATCAAGATCAACCTAGCTCAACATGAATATTATTCATCATAAGTTGATTTAGCTTATCAATAGATTCTTGCTCTTTCTGGAGGTATAACTCAACATCAAGAGATAAGTTCTCAAGCTTCTTTTCAAGCCCTGAAAACACTTCAAGGTATTTTAAACCTTATGGAGGTTTAGATAGAATTTCTTCTACAGATTTAATTAAATCAGTCATGGAAGAGAATTTTGAAATCCCTAGATCTGGTGGTGCATTTATTGAGATAGCACAACTGTCCAGAGAGCCAGATCGCTATACACACAGACTTATAAGGTCTTAAGCGTGTTTGCCTGCTCTGATACCAATTGAAAAAGCGGGGGTACCACACCCAATATTTCGCTTAGGCAATCTGTATGGACAAACTCCAATATAATTCCAAGAGAATCAACTAGACAGTCAGACTCAATCAATGAAAATATATCCAAGAGTTATATCTCTGTTTCACAATATAATCAGCAAATCAAACAGATAGAAATCCGTGAGCCTGATTATTATGTGAAATAACTTGAACGGTACCAAAGACTAATGTTCAAGCGTCAATCAATTTATATCAACAACCAAAGGTTGGATTATCTAATTGATTGAACTACGCACAACCTGTGATATTTCAATTATATAAACAAATATAATGCGGAAAAGAAATAACACAGACACCATCATTTTGTTAACGAGGAAACTGCAAATACAGAAAAACACCTGTATCTAGTCCATATTTGAATAGCACACTATATTAAGCCGCTACAAACACTAGCCTACTCAAAGTTAACTTCATACTGGAATGTAGTTGAGCCCTAACCAATCTCACATTTATCAAGGTACAGTGCATTCCTTACGCCTCTGAATCCCAGCAGGACTCTGCGCACCATATTCCCTTAGCTGATCTCACCCACAACTAAGAGTTGCTACGACCCAAAGTCGAAGACCTGATAAACCAATCTGTCTCACACAGAAAAGTCTATTGAATAGATAAATCTGTCTCCCACAGAAATACCTAAGAGTTTTGTTCCGTCTTTTGATAAATCAAGGTGAACATGAACCAATTGATACACCGGACTTATATTCCCGAAGAACATCCTAGTAATATCAATCACCTCACAATAATCTTAATTGTATGGTAGCGAAACAAGATATTGTGGAATCACAAACGATGAGACGAAGATGTTTTTGACTACTTTTTATCTTGCCTATCAGAGATTAAATCTCGAGCAAATCTTAGAGAAGATAGTACTCAATCACGATAGAAAGCAGCAAGATAAGAACACGCAACTACGGAGAAAATAGTTAGGTCTTGCTTCATAATCCCAATGAAGTCTTTAAGTCGTTAACTTTTAGGGTTTTGAAAAAACCTAAGGTTAAAGGAGAATCGACTCTAGTCGCAACTAGTATCACACAGGAGGTGTGGGGATTAGGTTTCCTAGTTGCTAGAGTTCTCATTTATATAGTCTTCAAATCATGGTTTGCAATCAATTTTACCTTGGTAACAAAGCATTCAATATTCACCTTTAACAGTGAAAACCTGATTAGACTCAAGCTAATATCTTTCAACTGTTGGATCGAACTTAGCTTATTACACACAAATGAAAAGTGACTTCATTTAGATATGAGTAACCGTACCTAAACGTGGACACCTTGTTGGATCAACAATAGTTAACCGAAGTTAGCCATATGAACAATTTCATATCAAACTTATTCATCTTAACCATAACTATTTCAAATGACTCAAATAAAACTAGTTCTAGAGTTGTTCAATTGTTTATATTCTCATAAAAATATACAAGACACAATTTAAGCAAAATCGATTTTGATTCACTCGAATCAATTCATGAACATTATAGCCACGGTTTGCAAAAGATTGCATTCCTTATTATATAAATGTATTAGTTCATGAACAAACCGATTTTAGAACATAACCCACTCAAGTATGCAAATGGGTACACATACCTAAGTGGCCGGACTAAGTTTGGGTTCGCCAGTACACGAACGGGTACGCATACCTTCCAAACTCAGTTAAGTCCCGAAACTTGAAACTCACGCTAGTACGCATACCGGTATATATACTAATTTCCCGGATTTCCATTAAACCAACCAGTATGCATACGGGTATGCATACCATGGTTCCCGGACTTGGAATAACTTGCAACAGTTAGCATACAAGTACGCATATTGTGTTATATCCAATCATGGTTAATTGTTATAAAATCCCATTTCAATCATTGAAACATTCTCGGAAGACGACAATAGCTGTCTCACACAAACTATTAGCTTCAAAGCGATTTTCAAGTGATCGAATGATCAATACGAAACATTCCGGGTCTACATCAAATGACTGTCTCACACAAATCATGTAAGATGTTACCAGGCGATTTTCACATGATCATCTTTTGACTTTCTTCAGGAATATAAGATGAACTTGGTTAAAGCGAAAGCTTACCAACACATATTTCGAGAAATATGTAAGCGAGTTAAACTCAACTCGAAATATCAAATGTGTATAATCGAAGTCTATATAGCTATACGACTTTTGTCTCAAATAGAAGATAGAGTAGATAGACTTTTGAGTGATAGATGAGTTCAAGTCTTCACATACCTTTGGTTGATGATGTTCCACAAGCTCCTCTTGGTAGTTCTTCGTCTTTAATCGATGAACGTCGTGAAGTCTAATGCTCAACTACACTTTCTATCCTAATCCGAGACTTAGCTATAAGTAGACTATGTTAGAGCACTACTCGGTCGAACTCGCAAGCATTGCTATGGAAATCTTGTATTCAAGTTTAGTTGCCAAAACTATAAGTCTTGATTTCTAGTCTACTTATAGCTAAGTCTCGGATTATGATAGAAAGTGTAGTTGAGCATTAGACTTCACGGCGTTCATCGAATGAATACAAAGAACTACTAAGGATAGCTTATGGAATTTTATCAAAAAAAGGTATGTGGAGACTTGAACTTATCTATCACTCAAAAGTCTATCTACTCTATCTCATATTTGAGACAAAATTCGTATAGCTATATAGATTTCAATTATACATATTTGATATTTTGAGCTGAGTTTAACTCGCTTACATATTTCTCGCAATATGTGTTGGTAAGCTTTCGCTTTAACCAAGTTCATCTTATATTCTTGACGAAAGGCAAAAGATGATCATGTGAAAATCGCCTGGTAACATCTTACATGATTTGTGTGAGGCAGTCATTTGATGTAGACTCGGAATGTTTCGTATTGATCATTCAATCACTTGAAAATTGCTTTAAAGCTAATAGTTTGGGTGAGACAGCTATTGTCGTCTTCCGAGAATGTTTCAATGATTGAAATAAGAGTTTAGAACAATTGGATATAAGCATAGTATGCGTACTTGCATATATGTAATCCAAGTCCGGGAACCATGGTATGCATACCCGTATGCGTACTGCTTGGTTTGGTGAAAGTCCGGGAACCTTGTACGCATACCGGTACGCGTACTGGCGTGAGGTTCAGGTCCGCGAATTTCTACTGAGTTTGGAAGGTATGCGTACTAGTTCGCGTACTGGCGAACCCAAACTTAGTCCGGTCATTTAGGTATGTGTACCCGTTTGCATACCTAAGTGGATAATGTTTTAAAATAGGTTTGTTCATGAACTAATACATTTATATAATAAGGAATGCAATCTTTGCAAACTGTGACTATAATGTTCATGACTTGATTCGAGTGAATCAAAATCGATTTTTCTTCAATTATGTCTTGTATACTTCTACGAGAATATAAACAATTGAACAACTCTAGAACTAGTTTCATTTGAGTCATTTGAACTAGTTATGGTTAAGATGAATAAGGTTTATATGAAAGTGTTCATATGGCTAACTTCGGTTAACTAATGTTGAGCCAACAAAGGTGCACACGTTTAGGTACTGTTACTCATATCTAAATGAAATCACTTTTCATTTGTGTGTAACAAGCTAAGTCCGATCTAACGGTTGAAAGATATTAGCTTGAGTCTAATCAGGTTTTCATCTAACGGTGAATATTGAATGCTTTGTTACCAAGGTAACTTAGATTGCAAACCCTGATTTGAAGACTATATAAAGGAGAACTCTAGCAACTGGAAAACCTAATCCCCACACCTCCTATGTGATACTAGTTGCAACTAGAGTCGATTCTCCTTTAACCTTAAGTTTTTCACGAAACCCTGTAGGTTAACGACTTGAAGACTTCATTGGGATTGTAAAGCCGGACCCAACTATTTTCTCTGTAGTTGCGTGTTATGATCTTGCTGTTTTCTATCATATTGAGTACTAACTTCTCAAAGATTTGCTCAAGATTGAATCTCCGATAGGCAAGATAAAAAGTAGTCACAAATATCTTCGTCTCATCGTTTGTGATTCTATAATATCTTGTTTCGTTACCATACGATTAAGATTATTGTGAGGTGATTGATATTTCTAGGCTTTTCTTCGGGAATATAAGTCCAGTATATCAATTGGTTCATTGTTTACCTTGATTTATCAAAAGACGAAAAAAAAACTCATAGGTTTATTTGTGGGACAGATTTATCTATTCAATAGACTTTTCGACAGATTAGTTTATCAAGTCTTCGACTTTGGGTCATAGCAACTCTTAGTTGTGGGTGAGATCAACTAAGGGAATCAAGTGCGTAGAGTCCTTCTGGGATTCAGAGACGTAAGGAGCGTAAATGTACCTTGATCAGTGTGAGATTGGTTAGGGCTTAACTACATTCCAGTCCGAAGTTAACTTGGAGTAGGCTAGTGTCTGTAGCGGCTTAATACAGTGTGGTGTTCAAATCTGGACTAGGTCCCAGGGTTTTTCTGCATTTGTGGTTTCCTCGTTAACAAAATTTCTGGTGTCTGTGTTATTTCTTTTCCGCATTATATTTGTTTATATAATTGAAATATCACAGGTTGTGCGTAGTTCAATCAATTAGATAATCCAACCTTTGGTTGTTGATATAAATTGATTGATACTTGAACATTAGTCTTTGGTACCGTTCAAGTTGTTTCACATAATAATCAGGCTCACGGATTCTATATGTTTGATTTGCTGATTACACTGTGAAACAGAGATACAACTCTTGGATATATTTCCATTGATTGAGTCTGACTGTCTAGTTGATTCTTTTGGAATTATATTGGAGTTATCCATACAGATTGCTAAGAGAAATATTGGGTGTGGTTGTTGTACCCCTACCTTTTCAATTGCTATCAGAGAAGGCAATCACGTTTAAGACCTTACAAGTCTTTGTTTATAGCGATCTGACTCTATGGACAGAAGTGTTATCTCTGATAAACGTATCACCAGAAACAAAAGTTCTGTTTCTATGAAATCTATTAAAGTGAAATATTTATCAATCTCAAATATAGATGAACTTAGTGTTCCTACGAAACAGACTTGCATTGACAAGTGTTATCCCGAGTACCTTTCAAACGAGTCTGACTCTGTTAAAGAAAGTGATGCAGCCGGAGAGAGTAAATTGATTCTAAATCTTGTTAGAATCCAGGCTGATAGAATCAATCGGTTGAAAAACAACGTCAATACTCTAATCGGTATAGTAAATGTTCGTGACTCTAAATTAAAGGCTCTTAGCGAGGAAAACGCCGAAGTTTGCTCTTCACGAACCTTACTCAAGGCAAAACTCAAAAAGGATGCCTTGGAAATTGAACAACTTTTGAGTAAACTTTCTATTCAAGGATGTTCTAAAGAGTCCACTATACCAACTGCTTCTGACTCTACTATAAGAAATTTAATTCCAGAAGCAGAGTTGAAATCCCTTCCTATTGATAAAGAAGTGCCTGGTTCTTCCACTAATCATGGATTTACCTCGTCTCGTGGAAGGAAGAAATCTTCTAACGATGTTTCTAATGCTACACACTCTAATCACTCCGGTGATCAGAAAGTATGTCTTTTTTGTAATTCAAAAGGACATGTTCAACGGAAGAGCAAACTGAAGCCGAAAGACAATTACTTTGGTCGACTTCAGCATACCTTGGATTTAATTCTCAAAGGTGTTACTTACATTCGGATATCTAAACCTATTGGTTTTAGTACCCTCCATGTGAATTCTCTTAGAATGTCAGTTCAAATTGTTCATCGAACGTTCAAACCAATTGTAGCATTAATACAAATCGTTCAAGGAGATTTCAGAAAGGTCCCTCTCAACTTAATGTGATGAATGATGTTCTAGATGTGAAAAAGGTTTCTGTAGATGAAAGCAACGGTGGATATATGAAGGACAACCTTAATCTGATAATTAAAGGATACAAGGATCTTATCAACAGGATGTCAAAATCCTACGAACGAACTTCTTCTGGTAAGGACTCAAACTCTGTTTCGTATTTTGATGACAGCATGTGTCATAATATTTTTTCACATCAAAAAGGATTCTTTCCTAGAATTGGAAGGGAAAAGAGACTCAACCGTGAACACCATTTATTTAATGAGCTTAGGGATCATACTTGTGCTAATTAATCACAAGGGTTGAATGCTTAAATCCTGTTGAGTAAGATTTGTTAATAATCAGGTATACTTTCAGCAAAAAATGCTTGCTGTTTAGTTGAGTTATTTTCTTATCATCCATAGCTAAACTATTGTCCACAGACAGCTTTGCCTAAGTATTGGTTATGTCTCAAAAATCTCGTCGATTATTTGTTTTTGTTTTTTTTTGGCAACTATGTTGCTTGCTGCTCTTGTGCTCTAAATTGGTTCTCTATGGAGATATAAAATTTATTGAGCCAAAATCTTGTGAAAGAAAATTCTTCATGTAGCAAAAATGTACAGTTTTGCTTAAAAATAAATAAATAGTACATTCGGTTTTATCTTGGGTTCGGATTGTGTTTGTACGGGTACCCTTGTCTTACTTGTCACGAATTGTCTTTACAAACCCTAAAAAGTTACATTCCCTATGAAACCATTTAAATATCAAACCTATTGAGTCACGTACGCGTACTCTAGGTTATTGTTGTTTTGTCAAGAATGTCTTCACCTTCCCGCACTGGAGGTTTTGTAAGAGGTTTTCTTGATAAAGGTATTGGTTTCAAGTCCAAAGGGAGGAAGAAAAGAACCCTAGTAGAAGATGGTTATCAAAATCCTGATGCCTCATGCTACTATGCCTATACTCATCAGGATGTTAAGAATGGGGATATGGTTTCTGCTGAAGTGGTTAATGATTTTCTTAAATACTTTGAGGAAGCAAAACTGCAACTCGTTGATACTATGAAGGATCTTGATGTGTTAAAAACTGAGTTGAAAAAGGTTAATTCTGACCTTGTTCTCATGAAGACACATTTTAAAGATCTTCTCAATGAGGATATATTCTCTGAAGAAGCAGTGGATGTTGTCAATCACAAGCTCAAAGGACTCAAGACTCATGGGGGCTCCAGAAGTGATCTTTGATTTGCGTTCATGATCGATTTTGTTTTTTTTTGGTTGTTTTTGTTATTATGTCTAGGAAACTTCTTATGAGAATTTATTCTTGTGTTTTAAGAAGGATAACTAGGGTTTGGAATAACCATTATTATGAGTACACATAGCTATTTAAAACGATTTTCATCTTGCAATGTTTTTAGATTTATTTATTTAAATTCTAAAGTTTATTTGGAAGATGATTTTGAAGTATTAATCTTTATGGTTTTATATATTGCAACTTGTTATGGGATATGTGTGTTTGCGTCCGTGAACTATGATTGTCCCATATATGTCAAAAGTTAAGTCTTTCATATGTCATTATGCAAGTATTGATAAAAGATTGAATGAACTTTTTGAAAACGCAGGGGTCTAACAACCACACCCAATATTTCGTTTGGCAATCTGAATAGAAAAACTCCAATATACTTTCAAGAGAATCAACCAGACAGTTAGACTAAATCTAGAGAAAAGTATATCAAAGAGTTTTATATCTCTATCTCTTAATTCAATCTGCAATCAGCAAATAGGAATTTGCGACCCCGATTGAATATAAGAGAAATAACTTGAACGGTACAAAAGACCAATGTTCAAGGATCAATCAATTTCAATAAACAACCAAAGGTTGGATTTCCCAATTGATCGATTCAACGCACAACCTGTGATATTTCAATTATATAACAAAATATAATGCGGAAAAGAAATAACACAGACACCATAATTTTGTTAATGAGGAAAACCGCAAATGCAGAAAAACCCCGGGACCTAGTCCAGATTTGAATACCACACTGTATTAAGCCGCTACAAACACTATCCTACTACTAATGAACTTCGGACTGGACTGTAGTTGAACCCTAATCAATCTCACACTGATTCAAGGTATAGTTGAACTCTTTATACCTCTGATCCCAGCAGGATACTACGCACTTGATTCCCTAAGCTGATCTCACCTACAAATAAGAGGTTCTACGACCCAAAGTCGAAGACTTGATAAACAAATTTGTCTCACACAGAAATGTCTATAGGAATAGATAAATCTGTCTCCCACAAAAAATACCTACGAGTTTTGTTCCGTCTTTTGATAAGGTGAACATGAACCAATTGATATACCGGACTTATATTCCCAAAGAACACCCTTGAAAAACCTAAGGTTAAAGGAGAATCGACTCTAGCTTATACAACTAGTATCACACAGGAGGTGTGGGGATTAGTTTTCCCAGTTGCTAGAGTTCTCCTTTATGTAGTTTTAAAATAATGGTTTGCAATCTAAGTTACCTTGGTAACAAAACATTCAATATTCACCGTTAGATGAAAACCTGATTAGATACAAGCTAATATCTTTCAGCCGTTAGATCGAACTTAGCTTGTTATACACAAATGAAATGTACCCTCATTTAGGTTTAGTAACCGTACCTAAACGTGTACTCCATGTTGGCTCAACCGTAGTTAACCGAGGTTAGCTATATGAACACTCTCATATCAACCTTATTCATCTTAACCATAACTAGTTCAAATAACTAAAATGAAACTAGTTCAAGAGTTGTTCAATTGCTATATTCTCATAGAAGTACACAAGAACACAATTGAAGAAAAATCGGTTTGATTCACTCGAATCAATTCATGAACATTATAGCCACGGTTTGCAAAGAATGCATTCCTTAATATATAAATTTACTAGTTCATGAGCCAACCGATTTTAAAACTTTAACCACTCAAGTATGCAAACGGGTACGAATACTTCAGTAGCCGGTCTGAGTTTGGGTTCGCCGGTATGAAAACGGGTACGTATACTTAGTACACTTCCAAATCCAAGCATAAATTCCCGGACCTATACCTTACGCAAGTATGCGTACCGGTATGTGTACTTGGTACATGGAATTTCACAACTACAAGTACGCATACGGTATGCATACTTTAGTTCCGGTCATGGATCACATACATGCAAGAATGCACACTATGTTTATAATCCAATGATGGTTAAGTATTCTAAACTCTTATTTCAATCATTTAAACTTTCTTAGAGGATGACAATAGCCGTTTTAACACACTATTTGAATCAAAGCAATTTTCAAGTTATTGAAATAATCATAACGAAACATTCCAAGTGTACACCAAATGATTGTATCACACAAACCATGTAAGATGTTACTCGGCGATTTTCACATGATCATCTTTTGAATTTCGTCAAGAATATAAAATGAACTTGGTCGAAGCGAAAGCTTGCCAGCACATATTCCGAGAAATATGTAAGCGAGTTAAACTAAGCTCAAAATCTCAAATGTGTATAATAGAAAACTATACCGTAACATGACTTTTGTCTCAATATAGGAGATAGAGTAAAAATAGACTTTCGAAGTGATAGATGAGTTTTAGTCTCCACATACCTTTTGTTGATGAAGTTCCACAAGCTCGCCTTAGTAGTTCTTCGTCTTCAATTGATGAACGCCGTGAAGTCTAATGCTCAACTACACAATCTATCCTAGTCCGAGACATCACTATAAGTAGTTCTTCGTCTTCAATTGAGATATCAACACTTGCGAGTTCGACCGAGTAGTGTTCTAACAATCTCCCTCTTTGTCAATTTTAGTGACAAAACTATCAATACATATGGATTACAAAATAAATAAACTTTGTAGCTTCTCATCCAAATGCTTGATCTCCTTGGTTCTTCAACATTACTCGAAATCTTCGTCACTTCCAAGTACTCCAATGATTCCAAATGTGTTCAATTCCGCATCATTGTTGTTTAAGATCCGTAGCTTTAACAATGAGAAAACAATTTCTCTCAATCATTGTTATACAGTGTCATAGTATCATTATACAGTATCAAAGTCCAATTGTATAACAACTTTGACAACAATACTATGGTGATATGTATCACTCCCTCTTAGTCAATACTTCATCTTAACATGAAAACCACTCCCCCTTACATAATGATCCGTAAACCATATGTATTTGTAGTTTGAACTACACATTAATTCTCCCCCTTTTTGTAAATATAAATTGGCAAAGGTACGAAAACTAGTGGGATCCTCATGAAATTTTCATAGAGATACTTCATGACCAAAAGAGAACAACATACCAACTTGTTTAGATGTCATCAAATAGCCGAAACTAAATGCATTCATCAAGGAGTTTATAAAGATACAAGATAACCCCTACAATATTCCACATCCGCACTCCCCACAAAGATTTGGCAATAAAGCACAAGTTCAATTAAGAACTCTCCCCCATAAAATGTCATTCCCGAAAGAACAACAAGAGCGACCTTACTTTTACATGAAAAGAAGGATTTTTTTGGACAATAACAAATTACATAAGAATATGAATTTGTATCCAAAAATCTCAATTGAATCAACCACAAGGAAAATGATCAATTCAATTGGTAATGCTCAACATAAGAGAACTTACGGAGCAACATAGTACATGCACAAAGATGTGGATCAGGGAAAGACCAATACTGCGGAATAATCAAAGATTCATTCTATTTTTTATCACTATTTGCACAATGACATATAATAGGCTTAATCTTTGTAAACAAAAGTTCATCCTTTCTTCCATCAATATTTGCATAATGACATAAAAGGCTTAACTTTTGTAGTCAAAAGTTCATTCTATCTTTTATCAATACTTTCATACCGACATATAATAGAGATAACTTTTGAACAAGTATGGGACAGTCAAGGTTCACGGACGTAAACAACATATCCCATAACAATTTGCAATATAAAACCATAAAGATTAATATTGCAAAAATCATCTTCCAAATAAACTTTAGAATTTAAACAAATAAATCTAAAAACATTGCAAGATGAAAAAACGTTGGAAATAGCTATGTGTACTCACAATAATGGCTATTCCAAACCCTAGTTATCCTTCTTAAAAACACAAGAATAAATTCTCATAAGAAATTTCCTAGACATTGTAGAGCTTTCTCAGGGCATCTACTGAGAATTCCTTCTCATTATTGAAAAACCCATTGATAATGGGATCATTCAGTTCCTCAAGATCTTAAGAGATATCAGTTAACTCACTAAGTTCTCTTTTCAGTTCACTCAGAGTGTTCTTTGTTAGAGACAACATTTGTTCAGTGAGATATTTCTTTCAAAGATGAAATGATTTGAGATTTTAAATCATTTCTTTTTATGATGAAGTCTTTCACCATAGCCCTGAAGTTATTATCATAATGACAAACAAACAAAAGGCAGTTAGAGGAGGAACCTGAATCACTAACCGTAGCCTTCACCTTTCTCTTTCTTGAGGACATGATTCCTTCACACAGATACACATTGACAGCTTCTACTGCATCTCTTTTTGTAGTTCCTCTAGTTGTAGGTGCCATGAGACTATATCTTTCAGAAGAAAAAAAGTGAAGGACAATTCTGATCACAAATGAACATTTATAGACTTATTAGGAAAACTAACCCTAAAGAAACTTTGAAAAAGTCTCCACGGTTTACGTTCCATTATCTATCTTAACAACAAAATATTCACTTGCTCAAAATAACTTTTTTGTCATAAATGGAGTAACGAGAAAAAAACAACATAATTTACAGGACTTGAGCAACCTTGATGTGATCCTTATTCCAAGTCAACAATAAGGATTCATCATATTACTATGATTAGATAGTAATGGAATGAACAAAATGTTCACTTCTTCTGTCACAAGATGACATATCAAGGATTGTTGGATAACCAGACTTACCTCGTCTGACTCTAATTCTTTTAGACATCTTCTTCTTATCAGACGTTTGGTGGTTCTCCAGAGTCAGACTCATCCATTGCATGTCATTTTGAAGTTTGGAAACTCTTTTGTTGTTTCTCTTGAATTTCCAACACTTACTTTAAACATGACTTGCAATTCCACAAAAAGAGCAAAACAGAGAGGAGTTTTTGCTTTGTAGAGATGACTCATGTTTATCACAACTTACAGAATCAGTTGTTCCAGAACCAGACGAAACAAATGAGTTGGTTGTGCTCACAGTCTTATTTTGAACCCTAAAACTTTTGTGTTTCCAAAAGCCTTTTGACCAACCTTTGCAGGTCACACTTGAGAGAATTAATCTTTTTTTTTTTTTTTTTCATAGATAGGGTTCTGATGAATTCATCATAAAGACAGTCAATCTCAAGAGATTTCACTTGAAGTGATGATTCAAGTTTCTCCAACAAAACTTTTAGTTGAAGATTTTCATGGTGAATTTCTTCACTTTTATCCAAGAAATCTAGAATCTCAGTGTCATACTCACATTCCGAACCAGAATTTGAGTTAATGGAGACTTCTGCCGAGAGGGATGACAATCCTGAACATACTTTGACACACTGAGATATTTCTTCTTGAACTGAATCATCAGAGAGAAAAAACAGTCTCTCGGATCTCTTGCTTTTCTTCACAATATCCGTGATCTTTTGTTTAATAAGCGATCTGTTAGGATCAGATTGATTAAAACAACACTCATCATCCCATGACAAGTTAGAAGCTCCTCTTGTAATGGTCACAGCATTGAACGCGGACGTTCTGACTGTATTCTGATTATGATCAAGTAATTTTATCTTTCCAACAAAAGAATTTCTGGAAAGAGTATCAAGGTTATTTCCCTTAACGATGGCACGCTTCTTAGAATCGTATCTAGATGGCAGCGATCTGAGAGTTTTCATCACAATGTCCTTTTCAGGAATAGTCTTACCCAATGCACAAGATGCATTAACAATTTCAGATACTTTGTAATTAAAATCATCAAATGAATCTTCATCTGCCATACGAAGGTTTTCCCAATCATAATTTAGGTTTTGCAGCCTAGCTTCCTTTTCACATGTATTCCCTTCAAATACGGTTTCTAAGATATCCCAAGTATCTTTAGACCGAGTGCATGTAGTCACATGGTGCTGAAGATCTAGGGTAATAGCATATATAATAGTATTTAAGCCGTCATAATTTTGCTTCGCATCAAGGATTTCTTCTGGACTATATTTACCAATATCCTAGGGTATAGATACATCGCCTTCTGTATTAACTGGAGGATCATAGCCATTAACAACACGTACCCACGTTTGAAAATCACGAGCTTGAAGGAAAACACGCATAGCAATTTTCCACCATGAGTAGTTTGAGCCATCGAAGACTGGTGGTACGTTTATGTAGATAGAATTTATGTCCATATTCAGATCGCTACAAACACAGACTTATAAGGTCTTTAATGTGTTTTCCTGCTCTGATACCAATTGAAAACACGGGGGTCTAACAACCACACCCAATATATCGTTTCGCAATCTGAATAGACAAACTCCAATATACTTTAAAGAGAATCAACAAGACAGTTAGACTCAATATAGAGAAAAGTAAATCAAAGAGTTTTATATCTCTATCTCTCAATTCAATCTGCAATCAACAAATAGGAATTTGCGAGCCCGATTGAATATAAGAAAAATAACTTGAACGGTACCAAAAACCAATGTTCAAGGATTAATCAATTTCAATAAACAACCAAAGGTCGGATTTCCCAATTGATCGATTCAACGCACAACCTGTGATATTTCAATTATATAACAAAATATAATGCGGAAAATAAATAACACAGACACCAGAATTTTGTTAACGAGGAAAACCGCAAATGCAAAAAATACTCGGGACCTAGTCCAGATTTGAACACCATACTGTATTAAGCCGCTACAGACACTATCCTACTACCAATGAACTTCGCACTGGACTGTAGTTGAACCCTAATAAATCTCACACTGATTCAAGGTACAGTTGCACTCCTTACGTCTCTGATCCCGGCAAGATACTATGCACTTGATTCCCTTAGCTGATCTCACCCACAACCAAGAGTTTCTATGACCCAAATTCAAAAACTTGATAAACAAATCTTTCTCACACAGAAAAGTCTATTGAATAGATAAATCAGTCTACAACGGAAAATACCTACGAGTTTTGTTCCGTCTTTTGATAAATCAAGGTGAACATGAACCAATTGATATACCGGACTTATATTCCCAAAGAACACCTTAGAAATATCAATAACCTCATAATAATCTTAATCATATGGTAGCGAAACAAGATATTGTGGAATCACAAATGATGAGACGAAGATGTTTGTGACTACTTTTTATCTTGCCTATCGGAGATTAAATCTCGAGCCAATCTTAAAGAAGATAGTACTCAAACATGATAGAAACAATAAGATCAGATCACGTAACTACAGAGAAAATAGTTGGGTCTGGCTTAACAATCCCAATGAAGTCTTTAAGTCGTTAACTTACAGGGTTTCGTGAAAAAGGTAAGGCTAAAGGAGAATCGACTCTAGCTTAAACAACTAGTATCACACATGAGGTGTTGGAATTGATGTGATTTTCAAAGTAGTTGTATTAGTGGTAAATAGGATTCGAACTCTAAGACTTGTGAAGATTCGAGTTTTTAAATTTAATAAAAATATATAGAAAAATATTACAAAGGGTGCGAGAGTTACTGGGACTCAGGATTCCACCGAATTCAAAACATAAGGTTCAATTATTAATTCTTTGACAATTTTAGCTCAAGAAAAACATGGACTCTATTTTTGCCAAGGTAGATTCTCAAAACATTGATTGTAAATCCTAAGCATGATGTATCAAAACACCTAAGCTAAGCATACATCATCAAATTAAATGACAACCAATTAGTTCAAATCATAATTTCAATTAAAATTAATGCAAAAGTCTTAAAAAGAATTAATAAAATTACCCGAAGTATGATATTCGTCTTCCTCCGTCATCCCAGTGTTGGGGTTTAGCTCCTCATGGTAAAAACATGCTCAAAAGATTGATCCATGGATCAAAAAGTGTTTTTATTGAAGAGAAATAATAATACAGCGAATCTGCAACGCTTTTCTGGCGTTACAGAAATCACCGTTACAATGAAGTGCTGTTAATAAATGATAAATCGGTTATGCTGTTGAAGAACGACACTCGTCTGCGACTGTTCCGTGTGGGTCAATGTTCTTCGTGTTCTTCAGAAGCAGCAGCAGCAGAACCCGGTTTCCTGCACCTTTGATTTCTCGGCTCTGTGGTGTTCTAAACTTCCCCTAACTTTCGACACCCCTTCTATATGACCCAACCAATCTATTTATATCAAAAAGAGCGATTAAATCTCTCCAAAATCTTCCAAAATCTCTTCCTTTCTCTTCACGGCAAAGTTGAGCCAATTTCTTGTTTTAGAATTTATACGCGTTTCTGAGCTTTCCTTTTGATTCTAAACTCTTCCTTAGATAGATACAAATCTTTGGGAAGGTTTATAGCACTTTAATCTCTCTAAAATTTCCTAAAACTGGTCACACACGTGAGTTTCCATATTTTTCTGTTGAGATAAAAATCCGTCGATTGAGCCCAGTTTAATTGATTTCAACACCCATATTAGATTCCTAGACCCATAAGGAGTCTATCCTATGAAAATCAGAGGTTTAGTCGACCTCAAACTCATCCAAATTGCGACCACCAAAACTGCCAGGAATGTGTTTATTTTCCCGCCAAAAAACAGAATTTTGAGAAGAAAGTGACCTCCCCCTATCCAGTCCCGGTCTGTGTTTAGTAGCTGCTTGGAAATGGGTTACCCCTTATCCGTTGCTGGAGTCCGAATAACACTCGTCCCTTGGGTTGCATTTATCAACTTTTCGAGCCAATTTCGCCGCAAAAGCTTATTTCTCCAAAAACACCTACAAAGAGATAAAATACCAAAATAAGTACAAAAATGGGTACTAACAATATACACAATAGAGATGAAAATAGACACATAAATGCGTCTATCAGGATTAGTTTTCCCAGTTGCTAGAGTTCTCATTTAAATAGTTTTAAAATCAGGGTTTGCATTCTAAGTTACCTTGGTAACAAAGCATTCAATATTCACCGTTAGATGAAAACCTGATTAGATACAAGCTAATATCTTTCAACCGTTAGATCGAACTTAGCTTGTTATACACAAATGAAATGTACCCTCATTTAGGTTTAGTAACCGTACCTAAATGTGTACACCAGGTTGGCTCAACCGTAGTTAACCGAGGTTGGCTATATGAACACTCTCATATCAACCTTATTCATCTTAACCATAACTAGTTCAAATGACTCAAATGAAACTAGTTAAAGAGTTGTTCAATTGTTATATTCTCATAGAAGTATAGAAGAACATAATTGAAGCAAAATCGGTTTGATTCACTCGAATCAATTCATGAACATTATAGCCACGGTTTGCAAAGAATGCATTCCTTAATATATAAATGTATTAGTTCATGAGCAAACCGATTTTAGAACTTTAACCACTCAAGTATGCAAACGGGTACGCATACTTCAGTAGCCGGTCTGAGTTTGGGTTCGCCAGTATACAAACGGGTACGCATACTTAGTACACTTCCAAATTCCAGCAAAAATTCCCGAACCTATACTTTACGCAAGTATGCGTACCGGTATGTGTACTTGGCACACGGAATTTAACAACTACAAGTACGCATACGGGTATGCATACTTTAGTTCCGGTCATGGATCACATAAATGCAAGAATGCACACTATGTTTATAATCCAATGATGGTTAAGTATTCTAAACTCTTATTTCAATTATTGAAATTTTCTTAGAGGATGAAAATAGCCGTTTTCACACTATTAGCATCAAAGCAATTTTCAAGTTATTTAAATAATCATAACAAAACATTCCAAGTCTACACCAAATGATTGTATCACACAAACCATGTAAGATGTTACTCGGCGATTTTCACATGATCATCTTTTGACTTTCGTCAAGAATATAAGATGAACTTGGTTGAAGCGAAAGCGAAAGAACATATTCCGAGAAATATGCAAGCGAGTTAAACTCAGCTCGAAATCTCAAATGTGTATAATCGACAACTATATAGTAATATGACTTTTGTCTCAATATATGAGATAGAGTGGAAATAGACTTTCCAAGTGATAGATGAGTTTTAGTCTCCACATACCTTTTGTTGATGAAGTTCTACAAGCTCGCCTTAGTAGTTCTTCGTCTTCAATTGATGAACGTCGTGAAGTCTAATGCTCAACTACACAATCTATCCTAGTCCGAGACATCACTATCAGTAGACTAGAAATCAAGACTTATAGTTTTGATCACTAACATTGACAAACAAGCTTGAGATAGAAACGCTTGCGAGTTCGACCAAGCAGTGCTCTAACAATCTCCCCCTTTGTCAATTTTAGTGACAAAACTATCAATACACACGGATTACAAAATAAATTAACTTTGTAGCTTCTCATCCAAATGCTTGATCTCCTTGGTTCTTCAACATTACTCGAAATCTTCGTCACTTCCAAGTACTCCAATGATTCCAGATGTGTTCAATTCCGCATCATTGTTGTTGAAGATCTGTAGATCTAACAATGAGAAAACAGTTGCTCTCAATCATTGTTATACAGTGTCATAGTATCATTATACAGTATCAAAGTCCAATTGTATCACAACTTTGACAACAATACTATGGTGATGTGTATCACTCCCCCTTAGTCAATACTTCATCTCAACATGAAAACCACTCCCACTTACATAATGATCCGTAAACCATATGTATTTGTAGTGTGAACTACACATTAATTCTCCCCCTTTTTGTCAATATAAATTGGCAAAGGTACGAAAACTAGTGGGATCCTCATGAAATTTTCATAGAGATACTT
Organism: Papaver atlanticum; assembly: GCA_023531105.1. Classification (NCBI taxonomy): domain Eukaryota; kingdom Viridiplantae; phylum Streptophyta; class Magnoliopsida; order Ranunculales; family Papaveraceae; genus Papaver; species Papaver atlanticum. The sequence goes on from JAJJMB010014260.1 coordinate 174,395, forward strand.
CATGACCAAAAGAGAACAACATACCAACTTGTTTAGATGTCATCAAATAGCCGAAACTAAATGCATTCATCAAGGAGTTTATAAAGATACAAGATAACCCTTACAATATTCCACATCCGCACTCCCCACAAAGATTTGGCAATAAAGCACAAGTTCAATTAAGAACTCTCCCCCATAAAATGTCATTCCCGAAAGAACAACAAGAGCGACCTTACTTTTACATGATAAGAAGGATTTCTTTGGACATTAACAAATCACATAATAATATGAATTTGTATCCAAAAATCTTAATTGAATTAACCACAAAGAAAATTATCAATTCAATTGGTCATGCTCAACATAAGAGAACTTACGGAGCAACACAGTACATGCACAAAGATGTGGATTAGGGAAAGACCAATACTGCGGAATAATCAAAGATTCATTCTATTTTTTATCATTATTTGCACAATGACATATAATAGACTTAATCTTTGTAAACAAAAGTTCATCCTTTCTTCCATCAATATTTGCATAATGACATAAAAGGCTTAACTTTTGTAGTCAAAAGTTCATTCTATCTTTTATCAATACTTTCATACTGACATATAATAGAGATAACTTTTGAACAAGTATGGGACAGTCAAGGTTCACGGACGTAAACAACATATCTCATAACAATTTGCAATATAAAACCATAAAGATTAATACTGCAAAAATCATCTTCCAAATAAACTTTAGAATTTAAACAAATAAATCTAAAAACACTGCAAGATGAAAAAACATTGGCAATAGCTATGTGTACTCTGAAAAGACGAGGGTACCCAAATATACCTCAATCTAAAACTTTTCCACCTATAAGTCCTCTTCCGAAAGTGATTGTCTATGGACTGAGTCGAGACAATACAACTAATCGGTTCACACTTCGTGTGATCGTCTATGGATACGATATCGAGACAATACAACAACGAAGTATGTGTACTTGATAATAGGTTCGGACTTAACCAAACTCTAGGGATTGTCTATCAAGTAAATAGGAATTAACGTTTGTGCGATTTACTTTAAATTATAATAACACAATTATAATTGCGGAAAATAAAAATAAATGACACATCAAGATTTTGTTAACGAGGAAACCGCAAATGTAGAAAAACCCCGAGACCTAGTCCAGAATTGAATACTCTCAGAATTAAGCCGATATACAAAATCAAACCAACTTCGTATAGTTGAGACCAAGCAACTAAACCTATAGTTCACCTAGTGTGACGGACCAGAGAATTTTTGCTTCCTGCGGATCGGGTTAGGACCCGCTTGGAAAGCTCCGACTCTCAGATACGCCACTCAAGTAAAATTTTCGTTCACTAATAATCCTGCACACTGTAGAAATCTCATTAGTCTCAAACCCAGAATTCTATGAGCATATGTCCCATACCATAATACTCATAAAATTCGACAAGGGTTCCAATTTCAAAAAAAAAAAAACAAGAGTCGGCCAGTTGCCGAAATAACAGATGGCTAATTGCCAAACTCAAAGACGGCCAGTTGCCAAAAATTAACAGACGGCCAATTGCCAAAATTATCAGAAGCCAATTGCCCGAAAATAAAGACGGCCAGTTGCCAAAATTATCAGAGGCCAATTGCCCGAAAATAAAGACGGCCAGTTGCCAAAATTTACACGGGCCAATTGCCCAAAAATGACAAACGGCCAGTTGCCAAAATTAACACGGGCCAATTGCCCAAAGATGACAGACGACCAGTTGCCAAAATTAACACGGGCCAATTGCCCAAAAATGACAGACGGCCAGTTGCCAAAATTAACACGGGCCAATTGCCCAAAGGTGACAGACGGCCAGTTGCCAAAATTAACACGGGCCAATTGCCCAAAGATGACAGACGGCCAGTTTCCAAAATTAACACGGGCCAATTGCCCAAAAATGACAGACGGCCAGTTGCCAAAATTAAGGTAGTTCTGGTTACCATCCATCATTGGCCAGTTGCCATGATATATACTTGCCAATGTTGCAATCATCTCTGAATAGATGGTATGGACTGCAAAGCAGTAATCAGGACTTTCAGATGATATGAACAACCTTGTAGAGTTGTGCTGAACCGCATAGCGGCTGCCTACGTACCCTCTCCATTGCTCGAAGGGATCAAGCACGACCGTAGTTCGTCTTTTTATTTAGATAGTATGAACTACCCGCAACGATAGCAACTATCTCTTACTATGGATAGTATGAATTGCTTAGCAACAACTATCCCTAACTCATTATACAACGTACTAGATTATAATTACCATTCCCAGGGACTGCCATGCCAAATGATCGGTATCAAGCACATTAACAAATGAGATAGGTATGCACAGAACTTATAACAACTATGTCTTGGATCAGTCTATAACACTAACAAAACAATAACGACACCAGGGTTGAAGGTTATCATTAAATGTATTCAAACTGTAGTCTGCAATCATATTTTCAAAGTCTCCTACAAGCATTAGAATCCTATGGCGTCATTAATGGTAAATATAGTCCAGAATTCTATACTGCAATGATCCATTTATAACATCAAAGGCAATGGCAAATATTTAGTAAACAGTTGAGACTACGACCTATGGGTCTGTACTACGGTACAAGTTAAATGATCATTTAAAAGGCATCCATTACATATGGCAAGATAGTTAACATTCTTAATAAGAGGACCAATTATTGATAAATATAAACCACGCCAACAACACCAAACTTAGCTCCGTGGAAAATTACAAAAGAATGACTTGAACTATGCTTTTCCTTTGCACTCAAATATAACCTTCTTTACTGTGTTGAACAGCCAAACAATATTCCAAACTAAACATTTAAACTTCAATTTTTCAACCAATCATACTTTAGTGAAATCGATAACTTACGAGTAGTTCGTGGCAAACTTAGAAATCTATTTTACAGCCAAGCCTATGTCATTTAACCAAGTATTTGCAACAGCCCGCCAGTTATACATTTAAGATTAACTAAGTAAAGCTTTTATCAGTAAAAGACAATTAGGCTTGACTTACATTCACAATCATGAGTAAACAAGTGATCAACAAAATATAAGAGGATTGGCATACACAATGGTAAACCAAAACAAACTACAGTTACAACATTACTGGCATGTATGTGCTTATCCATGCATACTAGCTATACTCTTCCGTCTAAGAAGTCCATAAAACATGTGCATTGTCTAATTGTTCCTTTAGAAAGCAAATAAGCTAAGAAATGAATGGCACCCATGGCAGTAGTCAACACAAATTAGCTTGGCACATATAACCACCTTTTAATTCAACACAACTAAAACATTTTCAACTTGGTTAATCAACTCCTAGCTTGCTAATTATGTGATCATTCAAAGATCAGTAGTGGAATAAGCAAATTCTCACTCTAGCTACTTCTAGCTACTAAACAGTGCAACCATCTTTTATTCCTCACTTGGGTTACAAGCTAACGTTACTTAGTTCGGCAAACACTTAATGAGATAGTGAAACATGAACATGGTTATACTGAATTTCTGCTCCGCAGAATGCAGTCTCAGTTCGTCCAATATTGCAACACTTAATGTCACCTGATCCTCTTGATATTTTTATATTAGGCATATAACTCAAGTTTCTACAGCATACTCAAAAATCACAATATTCTAACGGTTCGTTAATTATTTATACACATTTGAAATTGACTACTTCCGCTATCAATATACAGAGCACAGCCACGATTATCCCACACTTTGGGGTACTTAAAATGATCATATCTTCTTGAAATTTCTACAGCATGTTACCTATGTTGTGCTAGAAAACATACTAAAAATTGAGCTTCATCCGATATACGTACAATGTGAAAGCCTAATCGTAAGTAGACTGTCCAGGATTTCAATCCTGGAGAACGCAGTCATAGCTCGTGCAATATTTTCAGTAGTAAATGTTATCCGATCCTCATGAAAATTGGGTAATACACCTATCATATAGTAAAGTATGACATATTCAAATTTCAACATAATCCAACCATTGGATCTCAAGATATCCTGATAACATCAGCATACATGCTAGGGCTTATTAAGTTGAACTACAATCAAACCATGCAAGTTCCTTTTCCAAGCTTGCTAGACATGATTCAGAGCATGTTAGACATGAATCAAGTAAGATAAAAACATACCCAATTCATAAATTTGTAGAAGAACATGAGTTATAATAAAAACCCCTAATTTCCAATCATGAATGAAAGTATCCATAAGTAGATTTGAACTTGAAATGAAGACATGCATTAGTTGAAATTGGGTTATAACACAAACCCATGTTGTAATTTTTACACGGAATTGAACAACAAACACAAGATTATACATAATCCCTAATTTCCATCAAGAACCCTAAATTATCAAATTTCTACATTAGTTTATAAAAACATGAAACTAAACATGTTTACAAACTACCCAGTGAACAAATGAAACTTCAAATGTGTAATACTCACTTTGATCAAAGCATCTTAGAAAACTAGGGCATGATTAAGTAGATCAAAAATGAAGCTCACCTACCTCTTCCCCTTCCATTAAAGATTCATATGCATAATTCATGATCAAATCCAAGCTCAACCTCTTTGATTTCTCAACATGATTATCTAGAATTTCCTCCTTGAAAACTCTCCAAAGAAATCCAAGAAGAAAAGAGAAATAATCTAGTGTAGGAGGAACCCCTAAATGGAATTTCCTAAAAATTCTTTCTGTGAAGTTCCCCGTAAATAAGGAGATGCAGTGTGAATATACCAGTCCCATGGGCAGACACGTGCTCTAAATGCAAGCCCATGTTCTCTGCTTCACATGTGTATTGGATTATGAAGGCACCTAGTGTTAAGATTTGTAATAAACTTTGCTATTTAAGCACCAATAATACTTATTATTAGGGCGTCCAAGAATTGTTGAAAGCATGTGAACATTGGATTTTCATGTTATTCTATTCTTAGCACTCAATCAAAAATTTGATTTCTAAACCAATGGGTTCAGTTCAACCCGAGAAAATTCGGCTTACGAGTTTAACAAACCCGAGCAAAAATTCAATCTCTCACACCTAGTTTCCTCAGTATACCTGCGCCTCCAACTTGCAGTAAGTCACGCACTTGGAACAATTTCTTTGGTTCGTATTCCAAACAGTAAAGGAACAACAAATCTGTTCGGTAACAACTCTTTTCAAACAACGTGATATGAGTCTGACAAAGGCTCTTCCGTTTAACCAATAAACTCCTTTGTCGGGTCCTTAGATCAATCTCTCAACAACTACCGAAGTAATTGTTAGACTATGCAATCAATACTATTAATCACAAAAAAGTGTATTGATGCCGATCTACTCAACTAATCAATCCAATCTATCACAAAGATAAACCGATTATAGTTGGATCCCTTTACAACCGAAACAAGTATTGTGCACACCAAAGATTATGAACCCAAAAAGTCTTCTTGTCTTCAAATCTTCTTTGATCTTCAATCAGCACCTGCACACAATCAACTTGAATCTCTTGTGATCAATCACACACAGAACGGAGTCTGTTAACGTTGGATTATCACAAGACGTCTTTAGATCTACAAACAGTCTAAAGATCCCCGTCGAAACTTCGATCTAGTTTGAATGAATCTTATATCAGAAGAGAAGATTCTCAAGCATAAACAAACTAGGTGCAATCAAAGTTCAACAACCATTAGTCAATCAAATCAATCGAAAACTAAAATAAACTGCAATTATCTAGTTTCCCACCAACGGTACTAATAGAGCTTCTCAATCCCAAAGAAGTCTTTAAACCGAACGGCCGTAAGAGATTTCTCCTAATTAGGGTACTTTCCTCTCCGATAGGCGTCTCCACCAGTAACAACACAACTGAGGTAGTTTTGCTGGCTCTGAGGATTAGTTTGCTAGAAATGCAAACTTCGATATTTATAGACAAGGAAGTTTGGACACCAAGGAATTTCCAAAACCGAATATTCTCAAAGATATGCAATAAACACAAAATCGGTTTTCATAACTCCTGGAAATGCACTGTCCAAATATTGACCGAAATCCCAATAGAAAAATCTATAATCAGTAAATGCACATTACTAATTATTATTTTCTAAAGATATGCATTCAATTGCTGGAAATTAAATAGCATATAAAAACTAAGAAACCTTAATTAAAAGATTCTCAATTTATTTCGATCCTGGGATTTTCCTTTAGCTATTAAGGAATATCTTTGAACAATTAATGATAAGAGTTACTGCATATGTTCAAAGTATGTCGACATCTTTACTTTGCAAGTCCTTTTTCATACTTACAATCTTGGAAACGATTTGTCACACTTCCAAACAAGTTTAGAATTGGTTCATCTGACTTCCAAGAACCATGTGATTGATTATCCTATCAAACCACCAATCATGGGTTTTACGGTTCTACCAAAACAAGTTCGGTTCTACCTCCATGTGAGTACTGTGCATAGTCACGCTAGTTACCAAAACTCGGTTGACTAGGTACTAGGATCGATTCCCCACATACTTATGGTAACTACCTGTATTTGGTGCACATGTCCATAGGATCGGTTCCCCCAAAACTACAAACTTGTTGCACATGTTTATAGGATCGGTTCCCCCATCTACTAAAAACGTGTTGCACCTCTTACAAGGATCGATTCCCCTCTTGTAAATTTGTTGCACCTCTTACTAGGATCGGTTCCCCAATGGCTAGATAAAAGTTGTTATTTACAAGGCATCGATCATACCATCTTGAGTGATTACTTAAGATCGGTTTCACTAATAAAAGTCATACCAATACATAAGTCAGGCCTTGTGAATAGTTTTACCAAGATACATAAACAAGTTTATGAGCGGTTATACTAAACACACATATTGGTAATTCAAAATAGATTTGCAATGAATAACAATACCAATAAGCCTAGCGATTTCCCTTTCGATTCACAAAATGAGTATATGAACTTACTTCCTTTAAATGAATGTAAAACATTGTTTCCTAGGATGAAATCTTCACTCATACCCATACATAATCACAATAGCATTCATATGATTATGTCGATGTCTTATATACAAAGTTTAATGGTTAAGCAATAAACCTCGTATTGTATTCCTTAATACTATGTCTAACTAGAGTATCATACACAGCTTCGCAGTTATGTTTTCAATATGCACGACTTGAAAGATACGTTAGGGAATGAAACAGTTCAACTCAAATATTACTAACCTCAAGAGGAAGGATGATGTTGTCGTTGTAGCTCCATACTTCTTCACATTCTTCAAGTCTTCATGTAATACTTGTAAGTCTCATATCCTAACACTTTCAAGCTAACCTATACGAAATTGACTCTAGTATATAATCAAGCGACTCTTTAAATGAGTTTTGATTCACAAAAATATGACAACCAAACTTGTCATACCAACGCTTGGTGGGTTCAACCGAGCTATGCTCTAACATACTCACAATAATGGATATTCCAAACCCTAGTTATCCTTCTTAAAAACACAAGAATAAATTCTCATAAGAAGTTTCCTAGACATTGTAGAGCTTTCTCAGGGCATCTACTGAGAATTCCTTTTTATTATTGAAAAACCCATTGATAATGGGATCATTAAATTCCTCTAGATCTTCAGAGATACCAGTTAACTCACTAAGTTCTCTTTTCAGTTCACTCAGAGTGTTCTTTATTAAAGAAAACATTTGTTCAGTGGGATATTTCTTTCAAAGATGAAACGATTTGAGATTTTAAATCATTTCTTTTTCTGATGAAATCTTTCACCATAGCCCTGAAGTTATTATCATAATGACAAACAGACAAAAGGCAGTTAGAGGAGAAACCTGAATCACTAACCGTAGCCTTCACCTTTCTCTTTCTTGAGGACATGATTCCTTCACACAGATACACATTGACAGATTCTACTGCATCTCTTTTTGTAGTTCCTCTAGTTGTAGGTGCCATGAGACTGTATCTTTCAGAAAAAAAAGTGAAGGTCAATTCTGATAAAAAATGAACATAAATAGACTTATTAGGAAAACTAACCCTAAAGAAACTTTGAAAAAGTCTCTACGGTTTACGTTCCATTATCTATCTTAACAACAAAATATTCACTTGCTCAAAATAACTTTTTTGTCATAAATGGAGTAACGAGAAAAAACCAACATAATTTACAGGACTTCCATTATCTATCTTAACAACCACGTTTCAAAATCACGAGCTTGAAGGAAAGCACGAATAGCAATTTTCCACCATTAGTAGTTTGAGCCATCGAAGACTGGTGGTACGTTTATGTAGATAAAATTTCTGTCCATATTCAGATCGCTACAAACACATACTTATAAGGTCTTTAATGTGTTTGCCTGCTCTGATACCAATTGAAAACGCGGGGGTCTAACAACCACACCCAATATTTCGTTTGGCAATCTGAATAGACAAACTCCAATATACTTTCAACAGAATACACCAGACAGTTACACTCAATCTAGAGAAAAGTAAATCAAAGAGTTTTATATCTTTATCTCTCAATTCAATCTGCAATCAGCAAATAGGAATTTGCGAGCCCGATTGAATATAAGAAAAATAACTTGAACGGTACCAAAGACCAATGTTCAAGGATCAATCAATTTCAATCAACAACCAAAGGTTGGATTTCCCAATTGATCGATTCAACGCACAACCTGTGATATTTCAATTATATAACAAAATATAATGCGGAAAAGAAATAACACAGACACCAGAATTTTGTTAACGAGGAAAACCGCAAATGCAAAAAAAAAACCACGACCTAGTCCAGATTTGAACAACACACTGTATTAAGCCGCTAAAGACACTAGACCACTACCAATGAACTTCGGACTGGACTGTAGTTGAACCCTAATCAATCTCACACTAATTCAAGGTACAGTTGCGCTCCTTACGTCTCAGATCCCAGCATGATACTACGCACTTGATTCCCTTAGTTGATCTCACCCACAACAAAGAGTTGCTACGACCCAAAGTCAAAGACTTGATAAAAAAAATTGTCTCACACAAAAAAGTCTATATGAATAGATAAATCTGTCCCACAAAAATACCTACGAGTTTTGTTCCGTCTTTTGATAAATCAAGGTGAACATGAACCAATTGATATACCGGACTTATATTCCCAAAGAACATCCTAGAAATATCAATCACCTCACAATAATCTTAATCGTATGGTAGCGAAACAAGATATTGTGGAATCACAAACGATGAGACGAAGATGTTTGTGACTACTTTTTATCTTGCCTTTCAGAGATTAAATCTCGAGCCAATCTTAAAGAAGATAGTACTCAAACACGATAGAAAGTGCAAGATCAGATCACGCAACTACAGAGAAAATAGTTGGGTCTGTCTTCACAATCCCAATGAAGTCTTTAAGTCGTTAACCTACAGGGTTTCGTGAAAAACCTAAGGTTAAAGGAGAATCGACTCTAGATTATACAACTAGTATCACACATGAGGTGTGGGGATTATTTTTCCCAGTTGTTAGAGTTCTCCTTTATATAGTTTTAAAATTAGGGTTTGCAATCTAAGTTACCTTGGTAACAAAGCATTCAATATTCACTGTTAGATGAAAACATGATAAGATTCAAGCTAATATTTTTCAACCGTTAGATCGAACTTAGCTTGTTATACACAAATGAAATGTAACTTCATTTAGGTTTGAGTAACCCTAGTTTACCGAGGTTAGTTATATGAACACTCTCATATCAACCTTATTCATCTTAACCATAACTAGTTCAAATGACTCAAATGAAACTAGTTAAAGAGTTGTTCAATTGCTATATTCTCATAGAAGTATACAAGAACACAATTGAAGCAAAATCGGTTTGATTCACTCGAATCAATTCATGAACATTATAGCCACGGTTTGCAAAGAATGCATTCCTTAATATATAAATGTATTAGTTCATGAGCCAACCGATTTTAAAACTTTAACCACTCAAGTATGCAAACGGGTACGCATACTTCAGTAGCCGGTCTGAGTTTGGGTTCGCCAGTATGCAAACAGGTACGCATACTAAGTACACTTCCAAATCCCAGCAGAAATTTTCGGACCTATACCTTACGCAAGTATGCGTACCGGTATGTGTACTTGGTACACGAAATTTTACAACTACAAGTACGCATACGGGTATACATACTTTAGTTCCGGTCATGGATCACATACATGCAAGAATGCGCACTATGTTTATAATCCAATGATGGTTAAGTATTCTAAACTCTTATTTCAATCATTGAAACTTTCTTAGAGGATGACAATAGCCGTTTTCACACACTATTAGCATCAAAGCAATTTTCAAGTTATTGAAATAATCATAACGAAACATTCCAAGTCTACACCAAATGATTGTATCACACAAACCATGTAAGATGTTACTCGGCGATTTTCGCATGATCATCTTTTGATTTTCGTCAAGAATATAAGATGAACTTGGTTGAAACGAAAGCTTACCAACACATATTCCGAGAAATATGTAAGCGAGTTAAACTAAGCTCGAAATCTCAAATGTTTATAATCGACAACTATATAGTAATACGACTTTTGATTCAATATAGGAGATAGAGTAGAAATAGACTTTCCAAGTGATAGATGAGTTTTAGTCTCCACATACCTTTTGTTGATGAAGTTCCACAAGCTCGCCTTAGTAGTTCTTCGTCTTCAATTGATGACCGCCGTGAAGTCTAATGCTCAACTACACAATCTATCCTAGTCCGAGACATCATTATAAGTAGACTAGAAATCAAGACTTATAGTTTTGATCACTAACATTGACAAACAAGCTTGAGATAGCAACGATTGCGAGGTCGACCAAGTAGTGCTCTAACAATCTCCCCCTTTGTCAATTTTAGTGATAATACTATCAATACATATGGATTACAAAATAAATAAACTTTGTAGCTTCTCATCCAAATGCTTGATCTCCTTGGCTCTTCAACATTACTCGAAATCTTTGTCACTTCCAAGTACTCCAATGATTCCAAATGTATTCAATTCCGCATCATTGTTGTTGAAGATCCGTAACTATAACAATGAGAAAATATTTTCTCTCAATCATTGTTATACAGTGTCATAGTTTCATTATACAGTATCAAAGTCCAATTGAATCACAACTTTGACAACAATACTATGGTGATATATATCACTCCCCCTTAGTCAATACTTCATCTCAACATGAAAACCACTCCCCCTTACATAATGATCCGTAAACCATATGTATTTGCAATGTGAACTACACATTAATTCTCCCCTTTTTTGTCAATATAAATTTGCAAAGGTACGAAAACTAGTGGGATCCTCATGAAATTTTCATCGAGATACTTCATGACCAAAAGGGAACAACATACCAACTTGTTTAGATGCCATCAAATAGCCGAAACTAAATGCATTCATCAAGGAGTTTATAAAGATACAAGATAACCCCTACAATATTCCACAGCCGTACTCCCCACAAAGATTTGGCAATAAAACACAAGTTCAATTAAGAACTCTCCCCCATAAAATGTCATTCCCGAAAGAACAACAAGAGCGACCTTACTTTTACATGAAAAGAAGGATTTCTTTGGACATTAACAAATCACATAAGAATATGAATTTGCATCCAAAAATCTCAATTGAATTAACCACAAAGAAAATGATCAATTCAATTGGTAATGCTCAACATAAGAGAACTTACGGAGCAACGCAGTACATGCACAAAGATGTGATAGGTGTCTAAAACACCTTGATATTTATCTATTGTTTATGCTTTCTTTGCTAAGTTTTCTTATAAATTATGTATCTTATGTTTAATTTTAAGTTTTAGGTACTTTGGAGCAAAAGAAGATGAAACGTCGCTTAAAGGAGCTTAAGTGTCATTTCATGTGCAACTGCTGTTGGAGGCGAATTATTTCTCATTATTTGCTTTTATTCTTCATCTCTATCTTAAAATCATGTCGGTTTTAGTGATGCAAGTTATGTCTGAAAAGCATGGCAGCTTTAGTGATGAAAAGAATTGAAGAAAAGAAGTGGATCTGAGAGGTAAGAGACGGCTGCTGTTGGTGGAAGAATTCGAAAAGTGGTGTTTGAACCTCCGCAGAAATGTGTTAAATACACCCAGAGGAGTTTTTGCTATTTACATCCCAAAAGTTACTTCTTGTAGCCCACAAATTGCTATTTGCACCCCAAGAATTGCTAAATGTACCCCAAATTGCTAAAGGGACGCCGGAATTGGATAAGGGGTAGTCATCTTTAACCTTTTGAATTTGAAAATTTGGCGGGAAAAAGGAACAGCTTACGAACATAATTAGGGTTCGTCAGTTGGTTGAGTTTTAATGAGACTTAATCACTGAAACTCGTTGGATATCTTCCTTTGGGCATAACAGGACTGGTATGTCCATCAGAACCGGTTAACTTGGGATACAACGTCGGATTGGAGCAAATAGGGGAAGAAATATCCACGGGTCTTTGTTGGTTCGAGTTTGGAAAGTTTGGGAGATTTTCAAGGGATTTGGTACATGATGATGTTCTTACCATATGCAAGATATTGAATGACGTGTTCTAGGAGCTTAAAAAGGGATTAAATCTCACAAGGAGGTGAAAATATTATCGGTTTTCTTTACACGGAAGTTTTTGGTTGAATAAATGGAAGCCATGAAGAGATAAGGGAAAGATATCCACTGTTTGATTCGCTAGAAGATTTGGGAAGATATTTGACAACTCAGGGACGCGGCAAGAGGAGAGAAAATGACATTATTACCGTGACTTGGAAGAAAAGAATAATCAGATATGGAAGGTATTTTTGCAAGATTCTTGACACTATTGTGTATAAATAGAGAGGGTCTGAGTCATAGAAGAGGAGACGGATACGCTGGGGAAGAAAGTAGAGGCTTAAAAACGACAAAAGAGAGGTTAGAAAAAATCTTCCTGCTGCTGCTCAACCAAGAACACGAAGAACATCAGCCGTTCAAAACAGTCGCAGTAGCAGTCTTATATTCAACCGCAGAAGAACAATATCGTACATTGTTTTAGCTGCAGTAGCTCTTCCGCAACTGAACTATTGCAACACTCTTGTGGCTGAATACCTTTAGCGACTAAAAATCGTTGTAAGCAGAATTTCATTATTTTTAATACAATGATTAATCAAGTATTCTCCGATCTTCGATTCATGAGTAGCTAAGGTTCTTTTCTAGGGTTTTGGAAGAATCTATTTTTGATGCGTAATTTTTAGTAATTATTTTCTTTGGCAAAAGTACTCCAATATTGTGCTTTTTAAATTATTAAAAAAAAATTCTTCTTTATATGTTTCGTGAAAATTGTTTTGGGTAGTTTAGATACCGTTCTTTTATAAGCGAAGGAAAATTAGGCCTTAGAATAGCGATGAAAGTTATAAAAAAAGAGCTTGTAATGTTATATCTTCCAAAGCATGAGATTGAGTTCGAAAATTGTTTTGAGTAAGTTAGGAGTATTTTGTCAAAGAAATTGTTATTGAATTTACAAATATTAGAAGTAGTGGAATCCAAAACCCTAGATTCATCCCTCCTAGATAAACCAAAAATCAAATTTAATTAGTTTTTCTTAGCATTTTCTTAATTAATCTTAAACCAAATCTTCATAAAAGTCCGAGAATCGAATCTTTCTTACCACTTGTAAAAACTACATCAGTTTTTGGCGCCGCTGCCGGGGACTTGCCTTTAGGTTAGGTTTTAGATTATTTATTTATTTTAGTTTTTTTTTTATTTTAATTAGATTTATTTTCTTTGATTTTACTTGGGTATTTTTCTTGTTTTTATTGTACAGGTAATATTCTACATTTTTTGTGGAATTGCCTACCAAAAGAGGTAAGTGATAAAACCCAACTTTTATTTATTCTTTTAGATTTTATTTCCTTTTGTGTATATTCCTTTATTTTCTTTTATTTAATTAAAAAAAAACACGTGCACACACCAATTGCATTATTCGTCTGGCACCGATTCTAGGAAAACACGTGGTTTAGTACGGTGAACCCTTTGGGCGTTATCATCCGACACACCATAAACCTCATCCCAATACCTGTGACCAGTCTTTGACTGTAGGTATATTTTGCTGTAGGTAACCCAATCTTACCTAAATTAGTGAACCCCAACAACCCCAACATTTGCATGTGCACAATTTTCTTGCTTCACTGGTATTTTTACTTGTGTATGAGCCGTTGGAAACGAGTAGGAAATAGACTTGAGGAAAACGACCTTTTTAATTTGACTCCGACCCGCTACACGGATATAGGTGGTACTTCGATTTTTGCCAAGATGGTTAATGAAAATGATAGTGAAGTCCCGCCAACCAAAACCTTTAGGGACCGTTTGAACCCGTCTAGAGTGATACGTGAACCTGAGGTTGTTTTACCAGCCACTACCGTTAAGTTTGATATTAAACCTGGGACATTTAACATGCTTCAAAAATTTAGGGGAATAGAGAATGAAAACCCGTATACCCACGTAAGAGACTTTGAAATGATCTGTGACACAATGAATTATCCGAATGTCACAAAAGATGTGCTTAGGTTGCATTTGTTTTATTTTTCCCTAGAAGAGAGAGCCAATGAGTGGTACCATTTGATTCCCTCTAAAACAATCACCACCTGGGATGGCCTTGTAGAGGCCTTTGTTAAGAAGTTCTACCCACACCACAAGACTGCTGCTGTTAGGCAGTCTATCCAAACCTTTAAGCAGAAAATAGGTGAAAGCCTACATGATTACATAGAAAGGTTTAATGAATTGTTATACCAATACCCGCACCATGGCTTTGAGAAAGCCCACATGGCCCAAATCTTATATGAGGGCCTTGATAGTGAAACCCGAATGCAGGTAGAAACAATGAGTGGTGGAGAATTTACCCATCAAGACCCAGATGAATGTTTTGACGAGTTCATCGAGTTAGCTGAAAAGACTCGTCATTGGGCTTCAATGAGGGAGCCCGAAATAACTAGGAACCCCATCCATAGGGTCAATAGAGTTGATAATGGGTCAGATATCCTTAGGTGTCTAGAGGCCTTAGAGATGAACCATAGGTCTACCCAAACTATGAGCTGTAACAGTGATCCCAGAACATATCCATGTACCATTTGTGGTGACCAAAGTCATAATAGACCTCAATGCCCCCTGTTTTACCCAACTGAAACTACTCGTGACCAGGTTAGTGTCCTACATGATGGTATGAACTCTAAATATGAGGGTCGACCAAAGTTTGATCCTTATTCTAATACATATAACCCGGGTTGGAGACATAACCCAAATTTCTCGTGGTCTAAAGGTGCTCATCAGGGTAGCCCATCTAGCAACCCACCACCAGGATTTCCTAGGAACCAACCTCAAGTCCAAGAACCGAGCCCAGTTGAACAAAAGGTGTCTTCTCTAGAGGAAACTTTAAGACTCTTTATTGAAGGTAGTGCCTGAAATAATGCCGAGACTACCCAAAAATTTAAACTTTTAGGATAGAGGTTTGATGAAGTTCAATGTAACCAACAAAACAGTGACCGAGCTATTGCCAACATAGAGACTCAGATAAGTTAACTGTCAAATAGGTTAAATGATAAGGAAAACGGGAAATTTCTTAGCCAAACGACTCCGAATCCGAAAGGAGTCAACCAGGTTAATGGGTCGGGTAGTTCTAACCACAATGAACATGTCAAAGCAGTTATCACCCTTAGGAGTGGTAAAACTCTAGAGAATTTCGTAGAACCATCTAAGGACAAAAATCCAGCTGAAAAAGAGACTGAGGTTGACCAAACTTCGTCTAAAGACCCTAATGGGCCTGAGAGTGCTAAGAGTCCAAGTGAGGAAGATATCCCTGAGAGAGTGTACATACCACCTGCACCATTTCCTCAGAGACTCGCTAAGAAAATGCCTAGTACATATGCTGAAATCCTAGATATCTTTAAGCAAGTTAAGATCAACCTGCCCTTGTTAGATGCAATAAAACATGTACCGACTATGGACAAGTTCCTAAAAGATATGTGCACTGTCAAGAGAGACGCAAGTGTCCATTAAAAGGCATTTTTTACCCAACAAGTTAGTTCCATAATCTCACAAAAGTACCCAATCAAATTTAAAGATCCTGGTTGTCCTATTGTCACATGTGTTATAGGTAGCCAAAAGATAGAAAATGCTCTTTTAGATTTTGGGGCTAGTGTGAATCTTTTACCATTATCGGTATATGAACAACTTGAGCTAGGTGATATGAAACCAACTAGGATAACACTACAGTTAGCCGATAGGTCAGTCAAAATCCCATGTGGAATTATTGAAGACGTTTTGGTTCAGGTAGAAAACTTTATCTATCCAGTTGACTTTGTGATTTTGGACACTCAACCTGTCTCTAGTCAAGATATCAATATCCCAATTATCCTAGGTCGTCCATTTCTAGCCACTACAAATGCAGTCATACATTGTCGAACTGGCCTAGTAGAATTTTCCTTTGGGAATCAGAAAATCTCGGTGAACGTTTTTTAGGCGTTACAATCCCCACCGGACCCTGAACACTATGAGTTTATATGCATGATTGATTCTCTAGTTAAGAATACTTTTACCACTAATAGTGTTAGTGATCCTTTAGAGGCGTGCTTGGCCCACTTTGGAGCCTAATATGATGAGGATAGTCATTTTTAAGAAGTTAATGCGTTGTTGGATTCTGCGCCAATAATGAATTATGGAAAATGGAAGCGTAAACCAGAACCTCTTCCGCTAACCATAGATAAACCCCTCCCATCATCAGTTAAGGCCCCCACCCTTGAATTAAAGCCGCTACCAGATACACTAAAATATGTATTTCTTGGTAATGAGAATACTCTTCCTGCCATAATTGCCTCTGACTTAGAGCCCGATCAGGAAAGTAGACTAGTTAGTGTTCTCCAAGAGCACAAGAACGCAATAGGGTGGACTATAACAGATTTGAAAGGAATTAGACCTGCTGATTGTATGCACCACATCTACCTAGAAAAAGGTGCCAAAACCTCAAGAGAAATGCAGAGGCGTTTAAATCCTAATATGAAAGAAGTTTTTCGCACTGAGGTGCTCAAATTATTAGATATGGGTATCATATACCCCATCTCTGATAGTAAATGGGTCAGTCCTGTCCAGGTTGTCCCAAAGAAGTCTGGGATTACAGTAGTTGCGAATGAGAACAATGAATTGATCCATACCCGTGTTACTACCGGGTGGAGAGTTTGTATAGACTACCGTAAGCTAAACTCGGCCTCAAGGAAATATCACTTTCCTTTACCATTCATCGACCAGATGTTCAAAAGATTAGCTGGCCACAGCCATTATTGTTTCCTGGATGGATATTATGGTTATAACCAAATCCCTATAGCCCCGGAAGACCAAGAAAAGACAACCTTCACATGTCCATTTGGTACTTTTTCTTACGGGCGTATGCCTTTTGGGTTGTGTAATGCACCCGCAATATTCCAACGTTGCATGCTAAGTATCTTTTCGGACATGGTTGAGCGATTTCTTGAGGTCTTTATGGACGATTTTTTGGTTTTTGGATCCTCTTTCGATGAATGCTTGCACCACCTTACACTAGTTCTAGAACGTTGTAAAGAAAATAACTTAGTCCTTAATTGGGAAAAGTGTCATTTTATGGTTAAATCTGGAATAGTGTTAGGACATGTGGTGTCCTCTAAGGGAATAGAAGTTGATAAAGCCAAGGTTGGCCTAATTTCAAAATTAAGACCACCTAAGAATGTAACAGATGTTAGATCTTTCCTTGGCCATGTAGGATTTTACCGTCGTTTCATCAAAGACTTTAGCAAGATTGCTTTACCTCTATCGAACCTACTTGCTAAAGATACTTCCTTTGTGTTTGATGAAGCTTGTGTTACCGCTTTTGAGAAGCTAAAATCTTTGTTGACTTCTTCCCCTATCATCCAACCACCTAATTGGAACCTCCCATTTGAACTCATGTGTGATGCGTCCGATTATGCGGTTGGTGCTGTCCTTGGCCAACGACGTGATAAAGCACCTAGTGTGATTTATTATGCTAGTAGGACCTTAAACGATGCCCGGTTAAACTACACTACTACCGAGAAAGAAATGTTAGCCATCGTTTTTGCTTTGGAGAAATTTAGATATAATCTCCTAGGGTCTAAGGTCATAGTCTATTCTGATCATGCCGCACTCAAATATCTCATTTCAAAGAAGGACTCAAAACCTCGGCTGATCATATGGGTTTTGCTATTCCAAGAATTTACTCTAGATATTCGTGATAAGAAATGGTCTTAAAATGCAGTAGCTGACCATTTATCCCATATCCTTGATTAGACTAGAGATGATGAGATACCAATCCATGATACGTTCCCTGATGAACAACTATTTTCCATCTCCGAGTTACCCTGGTTTGCTGACATTGTCAATTATTTGGTAACTGGTCAAATGCCCGACCATTGGTCTAAACATGATAGAGATAAATTCTTGTCTGAGGTTAAATACTTTTTCTGGGATGATCCGTACTTATTCAAATATTTCCCCGATCAGATCATCCATCGTTGTATTCCTGACAACGAAATCTCTAGTGTTTTGACTTTTTGTCATTCTGGAGCTTGTGGGGGTCATTTTAGTTCTAAGAAAACAGCTGCGAAGGTTTTAAAATCTAGTCTTTATTGGCCAACACTGTTTAAGGACTCCCACCTATTTTGCCAAAGTTGTGAGAGATGTCAGAAGTTAGGGAAGTTGACCCGAAGAAATATGATGTCACTTAGTCCTATACTAATATTAGAAATATTTGATGTGTGGGGTAGAGATTTTATGGGCCCTTTTGTCAATTCATATGGAAACTTTTACATCTTATTAGCTGTGGACTATGTTTCTAAGTGGGTTGAAGCAATAGCTACCAAGACAAACGATCGCCACGTTGTAATCAAGTTTGTTAGAGACAATATTTTCTCTCGATTTGGTATGCCTAGAGCAATCATTAGTGATGGAGGTTCCCATTTTTGCAATCGGTCTTTTGAGACACTCATGAAGAAATACTCCATTACCCATAAGGTTTCTACACCTTACCACCCACAAACTTGTGGCCAAGTAGAAGTGTCTAATAGGCAAATCAAACAGATATTAGAGAAGACCGTAAACCCTACCCGAAAGGATTGGTCTTTGCGCTTAGTTGAAGCTTTATGGGCTTCACGAACCGCTTTTAAGACTCCATTAGGGATGTCTCCGTACAGACTTGTCTTCGGTAAAGCCTGCCACTTGCATGTAGAATTAAAACACCGAGCTTATTGGGCCACTAAAAAGCTAAACTTTGACCTATCTACTGCTGGTGATCACCGTAGACTGCAACTCAATGAGTTAGAAGAAATTCGTAATGATGCTTACCAGAGTGCGAAAATTTACAAGGAGAGAACCAAAAAATTTCATGATAAATCGATTATTCGAAAGACATTTGAACCAGGTCAAAAGGTTATCCTTTACAATTCTCGTTTACATCTTTTCCCTGGTAAATTAAGATCTTGGTGGTCCGGACCATATTTTGTCACAATTGTTTTTCCCCATGGTGTAGTTGAAGTTGAAAATCCTAAGAACGGAGAAACTTTCAAGGTTAACGGTCAACGGTTGAAACCATTCTTGGAGTTACCCAGTCATGCAATAGAAGAATCGGAGCTGAGAGATCCTGTCTACCAGGATTAATTTTAACGGGTAACAAAGTCTGGCTGAAGACACTAAACTTAATGCTTAATGGGAGGCAACCCATACATGGTGATATTAAGGTCCCTCTGGAGGACTCTGTTGTACATTAGTTTTATTTTTTATTATCTTTTTTTCTTGCTCCCATGGAAGGATTGCTACGCTTCATCCAGGTACTATCTTTCTGACTTACCTCTTTATTCCTCTTGTTACTTATATTTTTGGTATTGCACTTTAATTTAAAACATTGAGGACAATGTTAGGTTTAAGTTTGGGGGTGTGGGAAAAACTTTTAGTTAGTTTTTAATAAAATAAAAAACTTAAATAAATAAAAAAAAAAAACTCCAGAGCCTAGAAATTTGTGCGAAATCAGGATGACACTAACCAATCTAAGTGGATGGAAACATCTTGGTTGTAGGAGTTAAGGAACCCAATAACAAAGTCTATTCATAAAAAGACAGAGTTCATGTGTTAGAATGGAATCATCACACTACGTTCTGTTTTTATTTTATTTGAAAAATTGTATGTTTCTTTAAGTGATTTGGTGGGGCCCACACACCGAATTGTTACCACGGCCGGATGGAATCGAGTGATTGAGTTACTAAATAATAAAGAGACCAGACCAATCAGACCAAACGGAATAAATATAAATTTATATATATATATAAATTATTATTAACACTTGGATAGCAATATGTGTGTGTTTTCCCTGTCTCCGTCGCCTAAACAAGCGTGAAACGCAGGATCCATGGGAACTATCATGTAATCTGGTGACAAGAAGCATGCGCTTGGATCCAAAAGATCAAATCATGCAGTTGAAAAAAAAAATGAAAACTGAAAAGTTTATTAAATCAACTGCTGGTTCCCTTGTATATGCCAGTGAGTTGATCTAGAATTAAGATTATCGACCGCTGGTTCCCTTGTATATTCCAAGCAGTGTTGATATTAGTCCAGACCAGTATCACAATCCATTAGGATTCATAGGTTCATCTTGGCGGAGGCCTTCAGACATATATGGGAAACACCGTTCACCTTAGACAACATTGTTTTGAAATATCTATCTCTATAATCCATCTTCTTAATCTATTCATTTGTGTGATTCCGATTATTGATGTCCATAGTGTGACTATCTGAATAGAACTCTGTCACTTATATATATATGAATATGATTCGCATCAGGGTACTTTCTCTTGTGATCAATGAGAGTATGCAAACCAAGGAGATTCTTTAGTGTCATTCATGAGTTCTTCACAGATAGCTAAGGTTTGGAATAAAGGTTTTGTGGGTACACCTCTTGTAAACCCTCCCGAGACTATAACTCGGCCACTAGGGCCACCTAGGAGTTTAAAGGCTTGTTATACATGCTAAGTGTTACCGTATCCTTAACGAGATGGAGTTGTACGTTTTTAAAATTAGTTTTGCTTGATTTGCTCGAGGACTAGCAAAGTCTAAGTGTGGGGGAATTTGATAGGTGTCTAAAACACCTTGATATTTATCTATTGTTTATGCTTTCTTTGCTAAGTTTTCTTGTAAATTATGTATCTTATGTTTAATTTTGAGTTTTAGGTACTTTGGAGCAAAAGAAGAAGAAACGTCGCTTAAAGGAGCTAAAGTGTCATTTCATGTGCAACTGCTGTTGGAGGCGAATTATTTCTCATTATTTGCTTTTATTTCTTCATCTCTATCTGAAAAGCATGTCGGCTTTAGTGATGCAAATTATGTCTGAAAAGCATGGAAGCTTTAGTGATGAAAAGAATTGAAGAAAAGAAGTGGATCTGAGAGGTAAGAGACAGCTGCTGTTGGTGGAAGAATTCGAAAAGTGGTGTTTGAACCTCCGGAGAAATGTGTTAAAGACACCCAGAGGAGTTTTTGCTACTTATAGCCCAAAAGTTACTTCTTGTAGCCCAAAAATTGCTATTCGTACCCCAAGAATTGCTAAATGTACCCCAAATTGCTAAAGGGACACCGGAATTGGATAAGGGGTAGTCATCTTCAACCTTTTGAATTTGAAAATTTGGCGGGAAAAAGGAGCAGCTTACAAACAGAATTAGGGTTCGTCAGTTGGTTGAGTTTTAATGAGACTTAATCGCTGAAACTCGTTGGATATCTTCCTTTGGGCATAACAGGACTGGTATGTCCATCAGAACCGGTTAACTTGGGCTACAACGTCGGATTGGAGCAAACAGGGGAAAAAATATCCACGGGTCTCTGTTGGTTCGAGTTTGGAAAGTTTGGGAGATTTTCAATGGATTTGGTACATGATAATGTTCTTACCATATACAAGATATTGAATGACGTATTCTAGGAGCTTAAAAAGGGATTAAATCTCACAGGGAGGTGAAAATATTATCGGTTATATTTACACGGAAGTTTTTGGTTGAATAAATGGAAGCCATGAAGAGATAAGGGAAAGATATCCACTGTTTGATTCGCTAGAAGATTTGGGAAGATATTTGACAACTCAGGGACACGACAAGAAGAAAGAAAATGACATTATTACCGTGACTTGGAAGAAAAGAATAATCAGATATGGAAGGTATTTTAGCGAGATTCTTGACGCTATTGTGTATAAATAGAGAGGGTCTGAGTCATAGAAGAGGAGACGGATACGCTGGGGAAGAAAGTAGAGGCTTTGAATCGACAAAAGAGAGGTTAGAAAAATTCTTCATGCTGCTGCTCAACCAAGAACACGAAGAATATCATCCGTTCAAAACAGTCGCAGTAGCAGTCTTATATTCAACCGCAGAAGAACAATATCGTACACTGTTTTAGCTGCAGTAGCTCTTCCGCAACTGAACTATTGAAACACTCTTGTGGCTGAATACCTTTAGCGACTAAAAATCGCTGTAAGCAGAATTTCATTATTTTTAATACAATGATTAATCAAGTATTCTCCGATCTTCGATTCATAAGTAGATAAGTTTCTTTTCTAGGGTTTTGGAAGAAGCTATTTTTGATGCGTAATTTTTAGTAATTATTTTCATTGGCAAAAATACTCCAATATTGTACTTTTTAAATTATAAAAAAATTTCTCTTCTTTATATGCTTCGTGAAAATTGTTTTGGGTAGTTTAAATACCGTTCTTTTATAAGCGAAGGAAAATTAGGCCTTAGAATAGCGACAAAAGTCATAAAAAAAGAGCTTGTAATGTTATCTTCTAAAGCATGAGATTGAGTTTGAAAATTGTTTTGAGTAAGTTAGGAGTATTTTGTCAAAGAAATTGTTATTGAATTTACAAATATTAGAAGTAGTGGAATCCAAAACCCTAGATTCATCTCTCCTAGATAAACAAAAATCAAATTTAATTAGTTTTTCTTAGCATTTTCTTAATTAATCTTAAAACAAATCTTCATAAAAGTCCGAGAATTGAATCTTTCTTACCACTTGTAAAAACTACATCAAGATGCGGATCAGGGAAAGACCAATACTGCGGAATAATCAAAGATTCATTCTATTTTTCATCACTATTTGCACAATGACATATAATAGACTTAATATTTGTAAACAAAAGTTCATCCTTTCTTCCATCAATATTTTCATAATGATATAAAAGGCTTAACTTTTGTAGTCAAAAGTTCATTCTATCTTTTATCAATACTTTCATACCGACATATAATAGAGATAACTTTTGAACAAGTATGGGATAGTCAAGGTTCACGGACGTAAACAACATATCCCATAACAATTTGCAATATAACACCATGAAGATTAATACTGCAAAAATCATCTTCCAAATAAACTTTGGAATTTAAACAAATAAATCTAAAAACATTGCAAGATGAAAAAACGTTGGCTATAGCTATGTGTACTCACAATAATGGCTATTCCAAACCCTAGTTATCTTTCTTAAAAACACAAGAATAAATTCTCATAAGAAGTTTCCTAGACATTATAGAGCATCTACTGAGAATTCCTTCAATTATTGAAAAACCCATTGATAATGGGATCATTCAATTCCTCTAGATCTTCAGAGATATCAGTTAACTCACTAAGTTCTCTTTTCAGTTTACTCAGAGTGTTCTATGTTAAAGACAACATTTGTTCAGTGAGATATTTCTTTCAAAGATGAAACGATTTGAGATTTTAAATCATTTCTTTTTTTGATGAAATCTTTCACCATAGCCCTGAAGTTATTATCATAATGACAAACAGACAAAAGGCAGTTAGAGGAGGAACCTGAATCACTAACCGTAGCCTTCACCTTTCTCTTTCTTGAGGACATGATTCCTTCACATGGATACACATTGACAGCTTCTACTGCATCTCTTTTTGTAGTTCCTCTAGTTGTAGGTGCAATGAAACTGTATCTTTCAGAAGAAAAAAAGTGAAGTACAATTCTGATCACAAATGAACATAAATAGACTTATGAGGAAAACTAACCCTAAAAAAACTTTGAAAAAGTCTCCACGGTTTACGTTCCATTATCTATCTTAACAACAAAATATTCACTTGCTCAAAATAACTTTTTAGTCATAAATGGAATAACGAGAAAAAACCAACATAATTTACAGGACTTGAGCAACCTTGATGTGATTCTTATTCTAAGTCAATAATAAGGATTCATCACATTACTATGATTAGATAGTAATGGAGTGAACAAAATGTTCACTTCTTCTGTCACAAGATGACATATCAAGGCTTGTTGGATAACCGGACTTACCTCGTATGACTCTAATTCTTTTAGACATCTTCTTCTTATCAAACGTTTGGTGGTTCTCCAGAGTCATACTCATCCTTTTCATGCCATTTTGAAGTTTGGAAACTCTTTTGTTGTTTCTCTTGAATTTCCAACACTTACTTTGAACATGACTTGCACTTCTACAAAAAGAGCAAAATAGAGAGGAGATTTTGCTTTGTAGAGATAACTCCTATTTATCACAGCTTACAGAATCAGTTGTTCCAGAACCAGCCGGAACAAATGAGTTGGTTGTGCTCACAGTCTTATTTTTGAACCCTAAACCTTTTTTGTTTCCAAAATCCTTTTGAAGAAATAACATTGCTGAAATTTTGTCGGAGCTTCCTTTCAACCTTTGCAGGTCACATTTGAGAGAATTAATAATTTTTTATGTTAGAGATAGGGTTCTGGTGAATTCATCATTAAGACAGTCAATCTCAAGAGATTTCACTTGAAGTGATGATTCAAGTTTCTCCAACAAAACTTTTAGTTGAAGATTTTCCTGGTGAATTCCTTCACTTTTATCCAAGAAATCTAGAATCTCAATGTCAGACTCACATTCCGAACCAGAATTTGAGTTAATGAAGACTTTTGCCGAGAGGGCTGACAATCTTGAACATACTTTGACATACTGAAATATTTCTTCTTGAACTGAATCATCAGAGAGAGAAGACAGTCTCACGGATCTCTTGCTTTTTTTCACAATATCCTTGATCTTTTTTCTAATCAGCGATTTGTTAGGATCAGATTGATTAAAACAACACTCATCAGCCCATGACAAGTTAGAAGTTCCTCTTGTAATGGTCACAGCATTGAACGCGTACGTTCTGACTGTATTCTGATCATGATCAAGTAATTTTATCTTTCCAACAAGAGAATTTCTGGAAAGAGTATCAAGATTATTTCCCTCAACGATGGCATACTTCTTAGAATCGTATCTAGATGGCAGCGATCTGAGAATTTTCATCACAATGTCCTTTTCAGGAATAGTCTTACCCAATGCACAAGATGCGTTAACAATTTCAGACACTTTGTGATTAAACTCATCAAATGAATCTTCATCTGCCATATGAAGGTTTTCCCAATCAGAATTTAGGTATTGCAGCCTAGCTTACTTTTCACAGGTATTCCCTTCAAATACGGTTTATCCCAAGCATCTTTGACCAAGTGCACGTAGTCACATGATGCTGAAGATCTGGGGTAATGGCATGTATGATAGCATTTAAGCCGTCAGAATTTTGCTTCGCAGCAAGGATTTCTTCTAGACTATATCTACTGATATCCTTGGGTACAGATACATCTCCTTCTGTATTAACCGAAGGATCATAGCAAATAGGAATTTGCGAGCCCATTTGAATATAAGAGAAATAACTTGAACGGTACAAAAGACCAATGTTCAAGGATCAATCAATTTCAATCAACAACCAAAGGTTGGATTTCCCAATTGATCGATTCAACGCACAACCTGTGATATTTCAATTATATAACAAAATATAATGCGGAAAAGAAATAACACAGACACCAGAATTTTGTTAACGAGGAAAACCGCAAATGCAAAAAAAAACCCACGACCTAGTCCATATTTGAACAACACACTGTATTAGACGCTACAGACACTAGCCCACTACCAATGAACTTCGGACTGGACTGTCGTTGAACCCTAATCAATCTCACACTGATTCAAGGTACAGTTGCGCTCCTTACATCTCTGATCCCAGCATGATACTACGCACTTGATTCCCTTAGTTGATCTCACCCACAACCAAGAGTTGCTATGACCCAAAGTCGAAGACTTGATAAACAAATTTGTCTCACACAGAAAAGTCTATAGGAATAGATAAATCTGTCCCACAGAAATACCTATGAGTTTTGTTTCGTCTTTTGATAAATCAAGGTGAACATGAACCAATTGATATATCGGACTTATATTCCCGAAGAACATCCTAGAAATATCAATCACCTCACAATAATCTTAATCGTATGGTAGCGAAACAAGATATTGTGGAATCACAAATGATGAGACGAAGATTTCATAGAAGTATACAAGAACACAATTGAAGCAAAATCGGTTTGATTCACTCAAATAAATTCATGAACATTATAGCCACGGTTTGCAAAGAATGCATTCCTTAATATATAAATGTATTAGTTCATGAGCCAACCGATTTTAGAACTTTAACCACTCAAGTATGCAAACGGGTACGCATACTTCAGTAGCCGGTCTGAGTTTGGGTTCGCCAGTATGCAAACGGGGAATGAAGACGAAGAACTACTAAGGAGAGCTTGTGGAACTTCATCGACAAAAGGTATGTGGAGACTGAAACTCATCCATCACTCAGAAAGTCTACTTCTACTCTATCTCCTTCTTGAGACAAAAGTCGTATTACTATATAGTATTCGATTATGCACATTTGATATTTCGAGCTGAGTTTGACTCGCTTACATATCTCTCGAAATATGTGTTGGTAATCTTTTTCTTCAACCAAGTTTATCTTATATTCTTGACGCAAGTCAAAATATGATCATGTGAAAATCACCAAGTAACATCTTACATGATTTGTGTGATACAGTCATTTAATGTAGACTCAGAATGTTTCGTATTGATTATTTCAATAACTTGAAAATCGCTTTGATGCTAATAGTTTGTGAAAACAACTATTGTCATACTCTAAGAATGTTTCAATGATTGAAATAGAGTTTAGAACACTTAACCATAATTGGATTATAGACATAGTATGCGTACTTGCATATATGTTGATCAAAGACCGGCATAGTATGCATACCCGTATGCGTAATGGGAAGGTCAGGTAAAGTCCGGGAGCCTTGGTATGCGTACGCGTACGCGTACTGACGAACTCAGTTTAAGTCCGGGAACTTCTGTATGCGTACCCGTTCGCATACTGTCGGACATAGTCCAAGTCCGACTACTTAAGTATGCGTAACCATTTGCATACTTGAGTGGGTTAAGATCTCGAATCGGTTTTTTCATGAACTAATACATTTATATAATAAGGAATGTAATCTTTTGCAAACCGTGGTTATAATGTTCATGACTTGATTCGAGTGAATCAAAATCGACTTTGCTTCAATTGTGTCTTGTATACTTCTATGAGAATATAAACAATTGACCAACTCTATAACTAGTTTCATTTGAGTCATTTGAACTAGTTGTTGATAAGATGAATATGGTTGATAAGAAAGTATTCATATGGCTAACTTCGGTTAACTATTGTTGAGCCAACAAGGTGTACACGTTTAGGTACGGTTACCCATATCTAAATGAAGGTACATATCATTTGTGTGTAACAAGCTAAGACCATCTAACGGTGGAAAGATATTGCTTGTGTTTCAAGCAAACTTAGCTTGGCTCTTAGATCAGGTTTCATCTAACGGTGAATATTGATTGCCTTGTTTTAAAGCTATCAAACCCTGATTTGAAAACTATATAAAAGAGAACTCTAGCAATTTGAAACCTAATCCCCACACCTCCTGTGTGATACTAGTCGCGACTAGAGTCGATTCTCCTTTAACCTTAGGTTTTTCACGAAACCCTGTAGGTTAACGACTTGAAGACTTCATTGGTATTGTGAAGCCAGACCCAACTATTTTCTTTGTAGTTGCGTGTTCTGATCTTGCTGTTTTCTATCGTGATTGAGTACTATCTTCTCTAAGATTTGTTTGAGATTTAATCTACGATAGGCAAGATAAAAAGTAGTCACAAACATCTTCGTCTCATCGTTTGTGATTCCACAATATCTTGTTTCGCTACCATACGATTAAGATTATTGTGAGGTGATTGATATTTCTAGGTTGTTCTTTGGGAATATAAGTTCGGTATATTAATTGGTTCCTGTTCACCTTGATTTATCAAAAGACGGAACAAAACTCATAGGTTTATCTGTGGGAGACAGATTTATCTATACAATAGACTTTTCTGTGTGAGACAAATTGGTTTATCAATTCTTCGACTTTGGGTCGTAGCAACTCTTAGTTGTGGGTGAGATCAGCTAAGGGAATCAAGTGCGCATAATTCGAAATGGTTCTAGAGGCGTAAGGAACGCGAATGTACCTTGATCAGTGTGAGTTGGTTAGGCTCAACTACATTCCAGTCCGAAGTTAACTTGGAGTAGGCTAGTGTCTGTAGCGTCTTAATACAGTATGGTGTTAAAATCTGGACTAGGTCCCAGGGTTTTTCTACATTTGCGGTTTCCTCGTTAACAAAATTTCTGGTGTCTGTGTTATTTATTTTCCGCATTATATTTGTTTATATAATTGAAATATCACAGGTTGTGCGTAGTTCAATCAATTAGATAATCCAACCTTTGGCTGTTGATATAAATTGATTGACATTTGAACATTGGTCTTTGGTACAGTTCAAGTGGTTTCACATAATAATCAGGCTCACGGATTTCTATCTGTTTGATTTGCTGATTACTTTGTGAAACAGAGATACAACTCTCGGATATATTTCCATTGATTGAGTCTGACTGTCTAGTTGATTCTCTTGTAATTATATTGGAGTTGTCCATACATATTGCTAAGCGAAATATTGGGTGTGGTTGTTAGACCCCCGTTTTTTTCACAAATGCATATGGTTTACGGATCATTATGTAAGGGGGAGTGGTTTTCATGTGAGATGAAGTATTGACTAAGGGGGAGTGATACATATCACCCTAGTGTTTTTGTCAAAGTTGTGATACAATTGAACTTTGATGTTGTGTAATAATACTATGACATTGTATAACAATACGAAAACATCTTGTTTTTATATATTGTTATAGCTACGGATTTTTAACAACTATGATGCTGAGTTGAACACCTTTAGAATCATGGAGTACTTGGAAGTGACGAAGATTTCGAGTAATGTTGAAGAACCAAGGAAATCAATTATTTTGATTGAAGCTACAAAGTTTATTTATTTTGTATTCCATATGTATTGATAGTTTTGTCACTAAAATTGACAAAGGGGGAGATTGTTAGAGCACTGCTCAATCAAATTCGCAAGCGTTTCTATCTCAAGATTTTTGTCAAGTTTAGGTTCCAAAACTATAAGTCTTGATTACTAGTCTACTTATAGTTAAGTCTCGGATTAGGATAGAAAGTGTAGTTGAGTATTAGACTTCACGACGTTCATCGAATGAAGACGAAGAACTACTAAGGAGAGCTTGTGGAACTTCATCAACAAAAGGTATGTGGAGACTAAAACTCATCTATCACTTGGAAAGTCTATTTCTACTCTATCTCCTATATTGAGACAAAAGTCGTATTACTATATAGTTGTCGATTATACACATTTGAGATTTCGAGCTGAGTTTAACTCGCTTACATATTTCTAGAAATGTGTGTTGGTAAGCTTTCGATTTAACCAAGTTCATCTTATATTCTTGACGAAAGTCAAAAGATGATCATGTGAAAATCGCCTGGTAACATCTTACATGATTTGTGTGAGACAGTCATTTGATGTAGACACGGAATATTTCATATTGATCATTCAATCACTTGAAAATTGCTTTGAATCTAATAGTTTGTGTGAGACAGCTATTGTCGTCTTTCGAGAAGGTTTCAATGATTGAAATAAGAGTTTAGAACAATTGGATATAAGCATAGCATGCGTACTTGCATATATGTAATCCAAGTCCAGGAACCATGGTATGCATACCGGTATGCATACTGCTTGGTTTGGTGAAAGTCCGGGAACCTTGTACGCATACCGGTACGCGTACTGGCGTGAAGTTCAGGTCCTGGAATTTCTGCTGAGTTTGGAAGGTATGCGTACCAGTTCGCGTACTGGCGAACCTAAACTTAGTCCGGCCATTTAGGTATGCGTACCCGTTTGCATACCTAAGTGGATAATGTTCTAAAATCGGTTTGTTCAAGAACTAATGCATTTATATAATAAGGAATGCAATCTTTTGGAAACCGTGGCTATAATGTTCATGACTTGATTCGAGTGAATCAAAATCGATTTTGCTTCAATTGTATCTTGTATACTTCTATGAGAATATAAACAATTGAACAACTCTAGAACTAGTTTCATTTGAGTCATTTGAACTAGTTATGGTTAAGATGAATAAGGTTGATATGAAAGTGTTCATATGGCTAACTTCGGTTAACTATTGTTTAGCCAACAAATGTGCACACGTTTAGGTACGGTTACTCATATCTAAATGAAGTCACTTTTTATTTGTGTGTAACAAGCTAAGTTCGATCTAACGGTTGAAAGATATTAGCTTGAGTCTAATCAGTTTTTCATCTAACGATGAATATTGAATTCTTTGTTACCAAGGTAACTTAGATTGCAAACCCTGATTTGAAGACTATATAAGGGAGAACTTTAGAACCTGGGAAACCTAATCCCCACACCTCATGTGTGATACTAGTTGCGACTAGAGTCGATTCTCCTTTAACCTTAGGTTTTTCACGAAACCCTGTAGGTTAACGACTTGAAGACTTCATTAGGTTTGTGAAGCCAGACCCAACTATTTTCTCTGTAGTTGCATGTTCTGGTCTTGCTGTTTTCTATCGTATTGAGTACTATCTTCTATAAGATTTTCACGAGATTTAATCTCCGATAGGCAAGATAAAAAGTAGTCACAAACATCTTCGTCTCATCGTTTGTGATTCCACAATATCTTGTTTCGCTACCATACGATTAAGATTATTATGAGGTGATTGATATTTCTAGGATGTTCTTCGGGAATATAAGTCCGGTATATCAATTGGTTCCTGTTCACCTTGATTTATCAAAAGATGGAACAAAACTCATAGGTTTATCTGTGGGAGACAGATTTATCTATTCAATAGACTTTTATGTGTGAGACAGATTGGTTTATCAAGTCTTCGATTTTTGGTCGTAGCAACTCTTAGTTGTGGGTGAGATTAGCTAAGGGAATCAAGTGCGTAGAGTCCTGCTGAGATTCAGAGACGTAAGGAGCGCTACTGTACCTTGATCAATGTTAGATTGGTTAGGGATCAACTACATTCCAGTCCGAAGTTAACTTGGAGTAGGCTAGTGTCTGTAGCGGCTTAATACAGTGTGGTGTTCAAATATGTACTAGGTCCCGGGGGTTTTCTGCATTTGCGGTTTCCTCGTTAACAAAATTTCTGGTGTCTGTGTTATTTTTTTTCCGCATTATATTTGTTTATATAATTGAAATATCACAGGTTGTGCGTAGTTCAATCAATTAGATAATCCAACCTTTGGTTGTTGATATAAATTGATTGACACTTAAACATTGGTCTTTGGTACCATTCAAGCTGTTTCACATAATAATCAGGCTCACGGATTTCTATCTGTTTAATTTGATGATTACATTGTGAAACAGAGATACAACTCTTGGATATATTTCCATTGATTGAGTCTGACTTTCTAGTTGATTCTCTTTGAATTATATTGGAGTTGTCCATACAGATTGCTAAGCGAAATATTTGGTGTGGTTGTTTCACCCCCGCTTTTTCAGACTAGAAATCAAAACTTATAGTTTTGGCAACTAAACTTGACAAGAAGCTTGAGATTACAACGCTTACGAGTTCGACCGAGCAGTGCTCTAACAAGAGCCTTTGTCAATGACTCAACATATCTTTTCACCAAAGATTTAATTCCTTTATTGTTTGGAATACGATCAAAAGGAGTAAAGCAACTTGAGATAGTGATTTTTGTCTTGAGATTCACGTTCGTGACCAAATGGTCGAAGACCCATATATGGAGATGAAGTTGGTGACTCGAATTTCTATAACTTGTAAGTTGGGCTTTCTCTCTCTTCCCCTCTCCGGTCCTCGAGCTAAACTAAAGCGGGATCAAGGTACTCCGACGATAAAAGTTAGCGATCCATCACGTGTCCAAGGCCTTTAGCTGCATATTCTCTTTGAGAACCTGCTGACCCAGCCATCAAGATCTTAAGTTGGATCCCGTTGAAGAGCACCAAAACCCAACCCCAAGTACTTCCACCCACAAGATGAGTTTGCTGCAACTTTATAATGGGGAGAAACGTAGGGATATTGAGGGAACTAAGTAACTAGGGGTAGTTTACTTGGTCTCAAATATACGAAGTTGGCTTTTGTTCTTTGTATGGCGGCTTAATTCTGAGAGTATTCAAAAATGGACTAGGTCTCGGGTTTTTCTGCATTTTCCGTTTCCTCGTTAACAAAATCTTGTTTGTGTTATTTACTTTACTTTCGCATTATAATTTTTTTATTATGATAAGTAAATACACTAGTACATTAATTTAAGACACTTCATAGTGATCCTATAGTCAATCGGTTTTATACCGTAACTATTATCAAGTGTATACCTTGTTGTTGTATTGTCTCGACTATTGTCCATAGACGATCACACTTGGTATCGTGCTTATAGGTTGAAATTAAAAGATTATGGCGTATTAGGGTACCCTCGTATTTTCATTGTGTTAATCCAATTATAGAGATAAACAATATAATGTGGAAAGAGAAAAACATAAGACACCAAAAGTTTTGTTAACGAGGAAACTGCAACAACAAAAAAACTCCGAGACCTCGTTCAGATTTCAGACTTCGGACTTGAATGTATTTTAGACCGAATCCACCCTCCAAGTGTTCAGTTATAGTTGCGCTCCTTACATCTCTTGAACCTCGCAGCGCTCTATGCAATTGATTCCCTTACTTGGCGTCCTTACAGCCTAAGAGTTTCTTTATCCTAAGAGAAGACTTTTTATACCAATCTGCCTCTAACAGATAAGCCTATTTGGGCCCTTTAGATCAAAGATCAAGGGTTGAAAATATAGTTTCCATAGATAACGCTAGAAAACCTCACAATCTGGGATACTTACACTCAGTTAGATGAGAAGCCTGGATCTTTAACCACCCCTCAAGAACAATCTTGAACCAATCAATTAAGAGAACTTTACAGAAATCTATCTTAAGGAATCACAAAGTCTAAAACCAACAGAACTTTGCGATTTCTATCTATCTTGCTTGAAAGAGATTAAAAACCTCGATAACATAACATCAAGATCTGGATACATGAACTATCAAGATAAAAAATAGTCGGACCTCGCTTCACGAATCCCTAAAGCGAAGTCTTTTAGTTGTAAACCTAATTATGTTTCTCAGAAGAAACCTAGGTCAATAAAGGACAACTCTAGCTATCAACTAGGACACATAAGTGTCGTGGATTGAGTTTTCCAGTTAAAAGAGCATATCTATTTATAGATGTTCAAGACTGAGGGTTTCTTAGAATTCAAGCTAAGATAACTTAAGATTTAATAAAACGCTTTCTCTGTTTAGATGGCACTCTAATTAGGGTTTCAAGTAAGCATGTGAGAAATAGTCTTGAAATCACATAAAAGAATATACACAGTGGTCCGATTACGGAATCGTGTATAATGACTATTCTTTGGCAACTATGGCTTATGAACTATAATCAATTTGATATTAATTTAAACACTTAAGAATTTAATCATGATGCACATACATAAGTGTTTTAGTGATAAATGATGTCTTAGAGGTGTTTATGAGAGCCATAACAATGCTAAACATATTTGAAAATGTAAGTCTTTAAGCATCTGCTAAAGTTTTACTAGGAACGTTGGTGAAATGGTTCGTAAACCGTAAGGCATAGTTCATGAGTCAGGGTGCAACGGCTCATGAACCGGGTTCGCTAACCCTACTCGGATCGAGAACTCAGATGGACACGGTTCGTGAATCAGGTTCGCCAACTGTTAGCCCTTTCACCAATATTAAAAATTCAGATCACCATGCGTGAACTGTCCCGTTCTGAACTTAGGTTTGGGAACTGGTTCACCAACCTTCCATGTACTTCAGAAACTCAGATCTATGGTTTGCAAGATGGTTCTCCAACCTATCATGACTCGAAATTACAGAAGTTCTGAATATCTCTTTTTTGATGTTTGAAACATTCTCAAATCATTAAATTATTGCTCGGGCAATTTTCAAATGATCCACAAATTAATTCTTGAACAATAAATTATTTCGAACATCCAATGCTTGAATCATATTTCGAGTTGTTTAACAAGACAAGCTTGACTCGAAATTTCTTCTTTGCAATAAATCTATTAGAAGTCATACAACATAGTCTCAAATAGATAGAATGGTAAGATAGTGAGTAAAATGGAATGGTCCAGTCTTCACATACCTTGTTAATGAAGTTCTACAAATGTCTTCGTCAATCTTCAGTCTTCAAGGGTGATGTCTGATACTCAACTACCGAATTCTAAACCTAGTCCGACACTTGACTAAGTAGACTAGAAATCAAGGTATAGTTTTGTTCATCTAACATTGATAACAAGCTTGATATAGCAAAACTTGTGGGTTCAATCGAGGAATGTGATGTAGTTTTTACAGTGGTAAGTAAAGTTCGTTCAAAGACTTGTACAGATTCGATTATAGATTTAAACTCTAATTTAACTAGAAAATAAATAAAAGGTTGTCACAATATTGAGAGATTACTTAGACTCAGGATTCCACCATTAATTACAATCAATTGGTTCAAATAATGATTCATAACAATTTTAGCTCTTTTGTAGATTCTTATTCTTTGCCAAGATAGATTTTATAAAGCATTAGATGTAAATCATAAGCATAGTGCATCAAGAGTTCTTAGACTAAGCATACACTATAAACCAAAATCACAAATAATCAATGAAAATCATAAATCAATTAAAACAAATGCAAAAGTCATAAAGAATCAATTATAGTTTCCAATCAACAGTGAAACATGGCTTCCTCCATTTTCCCAGTGTTGGGGTTTAACTCATCATGCTCAAAACACGCTCAAAAGATTTTTACATAGCTCAAAAGGTATTTTTATTGAAGAATTATGAGAAAAAGAACAAAATAGCTCGATTACAACAGATATAACAGACCGAGTGTTACAAGGAAACAGTTGCTGCAAATAATGAAAATAGTTACTGAAAGTCTTTTGCAAATAATGTTGATAGTGACAGCTTCTGCGACTGACTCTGTCGGGCTTATGTAATTCAGTTTCTTCTTCACAGCAGCAGGTGAATATTCCTGCAACTCCACCTGCACTTCTCTGCTCCGGTTTTGTGGCCTCCCAATCAACTCCCAAATACTCGATAACCTTTATGGAACTCCAGCAAGCTATTTATATCCCACAGGCCGGTAAATTCAAAGAATATCTTTCCGATTATCACATTCGTTTCTTTCTCACCAGACACATGATCTTTCCCTTTTTATCTCTTCTGAGTTGTAAACTTTCTACAAATTTTGGTAAACACAATCTCGTGAGAATATCCTATCTCAAGTCCCACGTATCTTCAAAAAGAAACAACCAAAATACCTGTGGCTTTCTCACCACCTCTGTTTACTTCCAAACTCGGTTTTCTTCCCTCTTTTACGTCGACAAAATCGTTACCAACCCTGTTTTGATGTAATAACTCAAGACAAATCCCAACTGTCCAAATCTCCACGAAAATCTCGTATCTAGCAGTTACGCAGGTGAAGCTGTTTTATCTTCCCCTGTTTTGTAGGAATCAACGAATATCTCCCCTTTTTATCGAATCCAAACTCTATATCAATCCTTTTTGGATTAAATATGCCCATACCATAAGAAATCCGCAGTTAAATCTCTTTCAAACTCTTCAAAAATTCGATCCGTAATCTGCCAGTAAACTGTGTACTTTTTCCCGCCAAATTTCCACTTTTGAACGATGAAGATGAGGTGGCCCTGATCCAAAAGTTGGGCGCCTTAAACAGGTAGGGTGTAAATAGCATCGAGGTGCCCCTTAGTAATTAAGGCCCCCTTATCCAAAGTGAGAGTCTGAATAGCAGGTGTCCTCCGTGTGCCAATAACATTTTTCTGGGGCGTCCCCAACGTATTTTCGGGGTGCCTATAGAGCATCTTCTGGGTGCCATTAGTAATTTTCTTTTGGGAGTGCAAATAACACTTTTCGAGCCAATTTCTCCAAAAAGCACCTAGAAAGACATAAAAATCATAATAAGTACAACAATTGAGCGCTAACAATATGTAGAATCGAGACAAATCAGACACAAAAATGTGTCTATCAAATACCCCTCAAACTTATTATTTGCTAGTCCTCGAGCAAATTTAATCTAGAAAATAAAATCCTAACTCACTTTCGCAAGCATCGCGATTGCACTTATTGATGTGATTTCAACTTTGTTGTAGTAAAAGGTTCGTAAGACTTGTGAAAGCAATTGATTTTAGACTTATTTAAACTAAAAATAGAGAAAATTTAATTCCAAATTTGATTTCAAGATTTAAAATAGCCAAGACACTAGATTCCACTATTACACATGAATGAATGATGGTAAAAATTCCAAAACTATAATTATTTTTAAAATCTCCTTTTCTTAATTCACAAATGATCAAGCATATTCTCAAACATTAATTGTATCCCTTAAGCATAGATTATCTAACCAAAGTGTAACCTATCTAATTGAATCACAATTAATTAGGAAAAATTATGCAAACAATTAAAATTCTACAAAGTAGTGATTGAGTGAATTATAAAATACAAATTAGAGAAAAATAGAATAGTTACCAATTATTCATGCATAAATAGCTTCCTCTGTGCCTTGGTTACGCGAGAATTAGCTCATCATCATGGAAACACACTCAAAATTCATCTTTATTGCTCAAAAATGGTGTTCACAATAATGAAATGGGAGAAAAACAATAAAACCGGGTTTGTAACAGTTTTATTTGTTACAAACCGAGCTGTTACAGAGAACGATAAAAATGAAGTGTTGTTGTCACTGTAGCAATACGACCCACAAGCAATTGTCGTTGTCACTGTTGGAAAACGACGGTTCTGCGTGCGTCTTATGTTCTTCGTGTTCTTCACAGCAGCAGAAAATGGAGTTTTTCTGCCACTTGATTTCTCGACTCTCTGGTTCTTCCTATCCTCTCCCTGAACTCTCTATACATCTCAGAAGCTATTTATAACCCAGAAGCACCTCCAAATCTTTCCAATTACTCCTCAAAATCTTCACAGTAAAGGAAAATTATTCTCGGGAATAATTTCCTATTTCTTTCTCTGCATTCGCTAAATTGCTTTTGTCATACTCTCTGCATGCGTCTCTGAGCTGTTATTCCTTCCAAGATAAAGCAAAAACTCTAGCAGAGAAGATATCCTCCCTCTTTGATCTACAAACTTTCCAATTCCA
>JAJJMB010014260.1:216864-242451 GCA_023531105.1 Papaver atlanticum
GCAGAGAAGATATCCTCCCTCTTTGATCTACAAACTTTCCAATTCCATCTCACAATGAACCCGAGATAAAAATCTTTCCCTGTTTGATGAGATTCTATGATTTAATCGAAATGAATGCACTTACCACGCCTGTTGTGATCTAACAGGCTGGTACATATTCAGCAAGATGAAAATCCGACTAAATCTTCCTCAAAATATCAAAACACAATGTACGCAGGAACTGGAAATTTGAACCCAGAATTCCCTCCAAAATTTTCTCTATTCGTGAAGAAGAAGGGTGTCCCCCCTAACCAAACCGGGGGTGCGAATAACAGGTGCCCAACTGAGGTGCCCCTTATCCAAACTGAAAGTCCGAATAACAAATATCCTCCAGGGGTGCTCCGCATAATTTTTCGAGCCGATTTTTTTCGCAAGAGCTTATCCCTAGAAAAAACTTAAAACAACTTTATTAGAAATAAAATGAGTCCTAGATAATGTAGTTATGGGTGAAAATGCGTCACACTTACGTGCTTATCACTTATCGTGTGTGTAGTGATTTCACTACAATTGATATACAGAAACAACTCTAGGTACTGAAATATAGATCGAAGAAGAAGAAGAGAAGAATTGGGAATTTGAGAATAGGGTTTGAAGAAAAGTAGAGAGGAAAGACAGATTAGAGAGAAGATGAATAATTCATTAACTGGTTGATTGCTCACCAACAACCACAAGACAAGTACATGGACAATACTCGACTGGACAGTGTGTGGGAAACACGAGTACATACCAACCCTACAGGACACACTAACTGAGTTTACTAAGGGCACCAGCACAAGGAAGGTTAGCCCGTAACAATTACATGATCAAAGGGACATGACAAATACCCACTACTACAAAAGATCCTGTCCTCAAGGATCATCTTTGGAAACTGAGTCTTCATTAACTGCCTATCCTCCCAGGTTGCCTCAGAATCAGTCACGCCCTTCCATTTCACCAGCACCTAAGTTATAGCTTGCTGATTCTTTATAGTATTTCTGGTGGCCAAAACCTTGTCAGGAATTATTTTTAGTTGTCCATTGCTGTCAGTTGCAGGTAAGACTGTTTGAGCCACCACCCTAGTGCCTAATTTTTGTTTAAGCTGTGACACATGGAAGGTAGAATGAATTCTTGAGCCAACAGGTAACTTCAGTTGATAGGCCACAGCTCCTACTTTGGCAATCATCTGATAAGGTCCAAAGAATTTTACAGCTAGCTTCAATTTCCTCCTCAGCTGTACATAGGTCTGCCTATATGGTTGCAGCCTTAAGTAAACCCAATCTCCTGCATTGAATGACCTCTCAGACCTCCTCTTATCTGCTTGCTGCTTGATCCCGTGTTAGGCAGACTCCAATGCTTCCTTGAGAACATGTCCCATTTCTTGCCTTTGATGCAAATAATCTTTAACTGCAGCATGAAGTCCTGCCTGAGAAGAAAGAATACCAAACTGTGGTGGGGCATAGCTATATAAAGCCTCAAATAGAGTTAGTTTTAAACTGGTGTGGTAAGAAGTGTTAAACCAGCACTCAGCCAATGATAACCAAGAGACCCATTTGGAAGGCCTAGAACTAGTCATGCATCTCAGATAAGATTCTAGGCAAGCATTCACCCTTTCTGTTTGTCCATCTGTCTGGGGATGATATGCAGTGCTTAGGTGCAGAGAGGTACCTACCTTAGCAAACAATACTTGCCAAAAGTTGCTGATAAAGATACTATATTTGTCAGACACAATGGATTTAGGCATGCCATGCAGTTTGTAGATGGTGTCTATAAACCTATTGGCTACTGTAGCAGCTGTGTAAGGGTGGCTCAATGCAATGAAGTGACTGTATTTGGTGAATCTATCCACCACTACAAGTATGACTTCTCTTCCTTCTGATTTTGGCAGCCCTGTGATGAAGTCCATACAAATGTGTTCCGAAGCTTGATTTGGAATGGGTAAAGGTTGTAGTAACCCAGCTGGTGAAGTGTTGAATCCCTTGTGTTGCTGACAAACATCACACTCCTTAACCCATGTCAGAATATGTTGCTTCATTCCTACCCAATAAAAATATAGCTTGGCCTTATGGTAAGTAGCTTGTCCCCCTGAATGTCCTCCAGTAGGTGAAGAATGTAAGGCAGTCATAATTGTCTTTATTATGTCACCACTCTGACCAATATACAATCTATTTTTATACCTCAAAACTCCTAGTTGGTAAGTGTACCCATCTGTCTCTTGATTACTAACTGTTAATTCAGGTATCCATTTTTGGGCAATGGGGTCATTGGTGTAGCTGTCTTGGACCTCTTGAAGCCATGTAGGATGAACTTGAGTGATGTCCTGACAAGAAAAGTCTTCACCTAACTTAACTCTAGATAAAGCATCAGCTACTAGGTTATCAACACCCTTCCTATACTTTAATTCATAAGTATAGTCCAAGAGTTTAGCAAGCCATTTCTGTTGTAACACTGAGTGGATCCTCTGATCCATGAAATACTTTATACTCTGAAGGTCAGTGTATATAGTAAATTTATTACCTAATAAGTAAGTTCTCCACTTAGAAACTGCTATAACTATGGCCATCATTTCTTTCTCATAAGTAGATAAGGCCAATAATCTATTTCCCATACCTTTGCTGAAGAAGGCTATTGGTCTCTTCTCTTGTATTAATGCATCTCCCACTCCACTATCACAGGCATCTATTGCTACTTCAAAGGGCTTTGTGAAATCTGGTAAGGCCAATACAGGTGTGGTGGTGACAGCTTCCTTCAGCTGCTGAAAAGCTAATTGTGCTGAGTCATTCCATTGAAATTTATTCTTCTTAAGTAGCTCAGTTAAGGGCTTATAGATGAAGCCGTAATCTTTGACAAACTTCCTGTAATATCCAGTAAGACCCAAGAATCCCCTGAGATCCTTTAAAGTAGTAGGAACTGGTCATCTAAGCATGCAAGCAATCTTCTCAGGATCAGCAGCAACTCCTTCTCCAGATATAATATGCCCTAGATAATCAATTTGTGGTTGACCAAAAGAGCACTTGCTAAGTTTAGCAAAGAGGGAATGCTCCTTAAGTAACTTCAAAGTGATACTAAGATGCTTGATGTGGGATTCCATATCAGTACTATATATGAGTATGTCATCAAAGAACATTAATATAAATTTCCTTAAGTAAGGTTGGAATATATCATTCATTAAGGCCTGGAATCTTGCTGGGGCATTAGTAAGTCCAAATGGCATTACTAGAAACTTATAATGACCCTGGTGTGTCTTGAAGGCTGTCTTATGGATGTCAGAAGGATAAACCCTTATTTGATGATAGCCAGCTCTTAGATCTATTTTGGAGAACACCTTGGCACCCTTAAGCTCATCTAATAGTTCATCAATAACAGGTATTGGGTACTTGTTCTTAATAGTGATTTCATTCAGCCTTCTCTAATCCACACAGAATCTCCAACTTCCATCCTTCTTCTTAACAATTAAAATTGGGGATGAGAAGGGGCTATGGCTTAGCATGATAACTCTAGAAGCTAGCGTCTCCTACACCAATTTTTCACCAACATCTTTCTGAATGTATGGAATCCTGTAAGGTCTTTGGGTAGGAGGAGTTGAAAGTGGTTGTAATGGTATATGATGGTCATGGCTCCTGGTAGGAGGTAGGTTAGTTGGTTCTTGAAATATGGATTGAAAATAATTCAACAGAGGTTGGAGGGAAGGGGGTGTTATGGTTTATTTCTCTTCTCTTGTGATAGAATATGAAAAGACGAGGGTACCCAAATATACCTCAATCTATAACTTTTCCACCTATAAGTCCTTTCTCCGAAAGTGATTGTCTATGGACTGAGTCGAGACAATACAACTAATCAGTTCATACTTCGTGTGATCATCTATGGATACGAGATCGAGACAATACGACAACAAGATAACTTGTGTGATTAACTATGGATACAAGATCGAGAAAATACAACAACGAAGTATGTTTACTTGATAATAGGTTTGGACTTAACCAAACACAATAGAATTGTTATCAAGTAAATAGGAATTAACGTTTGTGTATTTTACTTCTAATTATAATAAAACAATTATAATTGCGGAAATAGAAAAGTAAAAGACACAACAAGATTTTGTTAACGAGGAAACCGCAAATGCAGAAAAACCCCGGGACCTAGTCCAGAATTGAATACTCCCAGAATTAAGCCGCTATACAAAATCAAACCAACTTCGTATAGTTGAGACCAAGCAACTAAACCTATAGTTCACCTAGTTCCCTCAGTATCCCTGCGCCTCCAACTTGCAATAAGTCACGCACTTGGAACAATTCCTTTGGTTCGTATTCCAAACAGTAAAGAAACAACAAATCTGTTTGGTAACAACTCTTTTCAAACAACATGATATGAGTTTGACAAAAAGCTCTTCCGTTTATCCCAATAAACTCCTTTGTCGGGTTCTTAGATCAATCTTTCAACAACTACCAAAGTAATTATTTAGATTATGCAATCAATACTATTAATCACAAAGAAATGTATTTATGTTGATCTACTCAACCAATCAATCAAGGTTATCACAAAGATAAACCGATTATAGTTGGATCCTTTTCCAGCCGAAACAAGTTTTGTGCACACCAAAGATTATGAACCCAAATCAGGAATCTTCTTCGTCTTCAAATCTTCTTAGATCCTCAATAAACACCTGCACATAAACAACTTGAATATCTTGTGATCAATCACACACAGAACGGAGTCTGTTAACAATGGATTATCACAAGACGTCTTTGGATCTACAAACAGTCTAAAGATCTCTCGTCGAAACTTCGATCTAGTTTGAGTGAATCTTATATCAGAAGAGAAGATTCTAAAGCATAAACAAACTAGGTGCAATCAAAGATCAACAACCATTAGTCAATCAAATCAATCTAAAACTAAGAATAAACTGCAATTATCTAGTTTCCCACCAACGGTACTAATAGAGCTTCTCAATCCCAAAGAAGTCTTTAAACCGAGCGGCCGTAAGAGATTTCGCCTAATTAGGTTACTTTCCTCTCCGAATAGGCGGCTCCACCAGTAACAACACAGCTAGGTATTTTGCTGGCTCAGGGGATTAGTTTGCTAGAAATGCAAACTTCAGTATTTATAGACAAGGAAGTTTGGACACCAAGGAATTTCCAAAACCGAATATTCTCAAAGATATGCAATAAGGGCAAAAACGGTTTTCATAATTCCTTGAAATGATCTATCCAAATATTGACCGAAATCTCAGTAGAAAATCTCCAACTAGTAAATGCACATTACTAATTTTTATTTTCTAAAGATATGCATTTTAATTGCTGGAAATTAAAAGCATATAAAAATAAAAACCTTAATTAAAAGATTCTCAATTTATTTCGATCCGGGATTCTCCTTTAGCTATTAAGGAATATCTTTGAACAATAAAAGATAAGAGTTACTTCACATGTTCAAAGTATGTCGACATCTTTACTTTGTAAATCCTTTTTCATATTTACAATCTTGGAACCGATTTGCCACACTTCCAAACAAGTTTAGAATTGGTTCATCTGACTTCCAAGAATTATGTGATTCATTATCCTATCAAATCACCATTAATAGGTTTCACGGTTCTACCTCAACATAAAGTTTCGGTTCTACCTCCAAGTGGGTACTAGGATCGGTTACACTAGTTACCATAAAATGGCTAACTAAGTACTAGGATCGGTTACCACTTGTTATGGTAAAACTTTTGATCGGTTGACCAAGTTATAGGATCGGTTACACCAACTTACTAAAACTTGGTAAACCTCTTACAAGGATCGATTACTCACTCTCTTGTGATCGGTCACACTTCTTACAAGGATCGGTTACCCAATCGCTAGTATTTAGTCACACCAATTTCAAGATATCGATCTTACCATCTCAGGTGATTACTTAAGATCGGTTTCACTAATAAAATTCATACCAATACAAAAGTCAGGCCTTGTGAATAGTTTTACCAAGATACATAAACAAGTTATGAACGTTTATACTAAACACACATATTGGTAATTCAAAAAGATTTGCAATGAATAACAATACCAATAAGCCTAGCGATTTCCCTTTCGATTCACAAAACAAGTTTATGAATTTACTTCCTTTGAACGAATGTAAACATTGTTTCCTAGGATGAAATCTTCTCCCATACCCATACATAATCACAGTAGCATTCATACGATTATGTCGATGTCTTATATATGAAGTTCAAAAGATAGACATTATACTTCGTATTGTAATTCCTTAATACTATGTCTAACTAGACTATAATCATTCACAGCTTCGCAGTTATGTTTTCAATATGCACGACTTGATAGATACGTTAGAAATGAAACAGTTCAAGTCAAATATTACTAACCTCAAGTGGAAGGATGATGTCGTCGTTGTAGTTCTTTACTTCTTCACATTCTTCAATTCTTCACGTAATACTTGTAAGTAT
Organism: Papaver atlanticum; assembly: GCA_023531105.1. NCBI lineage: Eukaryota > Viridiplantae > Streptophyta > Magnoliopsida > Ranunculales > Papaveraceae > Papaver > Papaver atlanticum. Next base: position 223,313 of record JAJJMB010014260.1, read on the forward strand.
CATATCCTAGTAACTTTCTAGCTAACCTATACGAAGTTGAATCTAGTAAATAATCAAGTGAATCTTTAAATGAGTTTTGGTTCACTAAAATACGACAACCAAACTTGACATACCAAAGCTTGGTGGGTTCAACCGAGCAATGCTCTATCAGAATATAAATGACCCACTAACCCATGCTTATGCTTTCTCATGTACCTATCACAATCCTTTCATGTCATGAGAGATATACTGGAAGACTCAGTGATGCCTTGCAGCACAATACCCTTTCCATTCCTGTTGAAAGAGATGGTTAAGTCTTTGAAATCAAACTGGACAAGACTGATTCCCTTCATCCAATCAACCCCAAGCACCATGTCACATCCCCCTAAGGCTAGAATCCACATATCAAATTGAAATTTATTACCTTGAATTCCCCATTGGAAACTAGGGCACTTGGAAGAGCTCACTAGTTTGTTCCCATCAGCCACAACAACTTTGAATATAGCAGTTGGCTCTATATAACACCCATTTAACCTTGTTATTTTAGGGCTAAAAAACTATGTATACTGCCAATATCCACCAAAATGGTAATGGGGTGCTTATTTAAAGTCACGCCATGAATTTTTATGGTACTTGGAGAGGTATTACCTGCCAGAGCATGAACTGATATTTCCACTTCTTCATCTACCACTTCTTGTATCAAGGGTGTACTAGAAGGTGAATCTTCTTCAGATATAGGTAGTTCTTCATCATCTGCCACTAGCATGAACAATTATTTCCTGAGGCACTTGTGTCCTGCTTTAAACTCTTTATCACAATTGTAGCATAGCCCTTTATCCTTCCTAGCCTTCATCTCAGCATAAGTGAGTCTCCTAACTGGAGGTAGTTTTGGGCTGGTGGACATATTGCCTCTAGGAGATGGTGTTGTAGACTTGGGACTTGTTATGACACTTCTGTGGCCTTGAGGAATGAATGATGGAGGTAGCATGTTAGTCTTGGCCTTCTTAATGGTGTTGTCAATAAGTACTTCCTGCATTCTTTCTAAGTAAATTGCCTTTTCCAATGTGGCTAGTGAGAACATCTGTACAAAAATTCTTAACTCCTCCTTCAACCCACTGATGAAACTGGATGAAGTAATCCTCAGTAAGGTGTTTGTTCTTAGCCAGCATCAATGCTTTCAATTCTTCAAATATCTCTTGATACTCCAACACAGTACCTACTTGACTAAGTTTGTTAAACTCCCCTACTATGTCATCATGTCCCAGCTCCTAGAAACGTGAACAGATATCCCTCATAAACATTTCCCATTTAATGACTTCTTTACCCACCTGGTAATCTTGAAACCAAACATCTGCTTTTCCTTCTAAATACATGGAGGCTACATGTACCTTCTCCTCCTCATTCATCTGATGTAATTGGAAGTATTTGGTACATTTCCTAACCCATGACCTAGGATTTACCCCATCAAATCTAGGAAAATCAACTTTAAGTTTATGTGTATGAGCAAAATTAAAATTCTCACCCGAGAATAGATTTCCACCAGATTTATCATGTGAAGTATGCATAATTGGAGTATGGAGTATTCTGTTACCAGGTATAGCTGTTTGTTCTATATATTCTTCCAATAGCTTCCTGGATTCAGTCTTGAACAATTCCATCGTAATGGAGAGCATCAGCGGAGACGGCGAATCTTGTTTAGCTTTAATTTCCAACACTTCCTTAGCCAAATTCTCATTAGCTTAAGAACTGAGGTTAATTGTTTTGTGAGAGCTTCAAACTCAGCCTTACTCACCATGGTTAAGGTCACTCAGAATCGAGTGCTATGATACCACTTGCAGTGATTTCACTACAATTGATATACAGAAACAACTCTAGGTACTGAAATATAGATCGAAGAAGAAGAAGAAGAAGAGAAGAATTGGGAATTTGAGAATAGGGTTTGAAGAAAAGTAGAGAGGAAAGACAGATGAGAGAGAAGATGAATAATTCATTAACTGGTTGATTGCTCACCGACAACCACAAGACAAGTATATATGGACAATACTCGACTGGCCAGTGTGTGGGAAACACGAGTACACACCAACCCTACAGGACACACTAACTGAGTTTACTAAGGGCACCAGTACAAGGAAGGTTAGCCCGTAACAATGACATGATCAAAGGGACATGACAGTGTGCAACAAGCCTTTAAACCCCTAGGTGGCCCTAGTGGCCGAGTTATAGTGTCGGGAGGGTTTACTAGAGATATACTCATAAAACCTTTACTCAAGACCCTAGATACCTATGCAGAACCTTGGAATAACACTAAATAACCTTATTGGTTGGCATACTCTCATTGACTACGGGCGGAAGTACCCTGATGCGAAATTCCAATTGATGTATACGAGTTTGCACTCATATACTAAAATTCATATATAAGTGACATAGCTCTACTCAGATAGTCTCACTATGGACATCAATATCCGGAATCAACAAATCATATGAATATATTAAGAAGACGGATATAGAGAAAAATGTTGATGGTTTTGATGTTGACTAAGGTGAACGGTGTTTCCCATATCTTTCTGAAGGGCACAGCCAAGATGAACCTATCCTAATGGACTGAGATACTGGTATGACTAATATCAACACAACTGGCATATACAAGGGAACCAGTGGTCGACAATCCTAATTCTAGATCAACTCAGCTGGCATATACAAGGGAACCGACGGTCGATTTTATTGAACAATTTATTCCGGTTGGTCTGATGGTCTGGTCTCATATATATATATTTTGAAGTAACTCAATCACTCCACTTCATCCCAGCGGTGGTAACAACTCGATACGTGTGCCCTACCAAATCACTTAGAGAAACATATTTTAAAAAGAAAAGAAAATAAAAACAGAATGTGAAAAGGACTCAACGAGATATGGCGAAACTACCATGTTATTTCTATTACCTGAGCTTTGTGCTTTTATGAATAGACTCTATTTAGATGCTTCCATCCACTCAGATTGGTTCCTCAACTCCTACAACCAAGATGCTTCCATCCACTTAGATTGGTTAGTGCCATCCTTAATAGGCATAAATTTCTAGGCTCTGGAGTTTATTTATTGCAACTAAAAAGTTTCTCACATACCCCCAAACTTAAATCTAACATTGTCCTCAATATTCTAAAGATGAAATTAAAAGCATGAACAAGGAGAAATTGTTACCACTTGAAGAAAACGATCTAAGAGCATTGTCTCATCAAATTCATCTAAAGAATCACCAAAAGTGTCGTTCCAATTATCCTGAACTAAAGTGCTAATCATATTCACTTCCTGTAAGAGCACTGCTAGGTCGAACTCGCAAGCATTGCTATCTCAAGCTTGTTTGTCAAGTTTAGTTGCCAAAACTATAAGTCTTGATTTCTAGTATACTTATAGCTATGTCTCGGATTATGATAGAATATGTAGTTGAGCTTTAGACTTCACGACGTTCATCGATTGAAGACGAACAACTAATAAGGGGAGCTTGTGGAACTTCATCAACAAAAGGTATGTGGAGACTTGAACTCATCTATCATTCAGAAGTCTATTTCTATTATACCTCCTATTGAGACAAAAGTCGTATAGCTATATAGACTTTATATTATACACATTTGATATTTCGAGCTGAGTTTAACTCGCTTACATATTTCTCGAAATATGTGTTGGTAAGCTTTTGCTTTAACCAAGTTCATCTTTTATTCTTGACAAAAGTCAAAAGATGATCATGTGAAAATCGCCTGGTAACATCTTACATGATTTGTGTGAGACAATCATTTGATGTAGACTCAGAATGTTTTGTATTGATCTATTGATCACTTGAAAATTGCTTTGAAGCTAATAGTTTATGTTAGAGCATTACTCTGTTGAACCCACCAAGCGTTGGTATGTCTAGTTTGGTTGTCATATTTTAGTGAATAGAAACTCATTTAAAGAGTCGCTTGATTATTTACTAGATTCAACTTCGTATAGGTTAGCTAGAAAGTTACTAGGATATGAGACTTACAAGTATTACGTGAAGACTTTGAAGAATGTGAAGAAGTAAAGAACTACAACGACGACATCATCCTTCCTCTTGAGGTTAGTAATATTTGACTTGAATTGTTTCATTCCTAACGTATCTTTCAAGTCGGGCATATTGAAAACATAATGGCGAAGCTGTGAATGATTATACTCTAGTTAGACATAGTATTAAGGAATTACAATACGAAGTATAACGTCTATCTTTTGAACTTCGTATATAAGACATCGACATAATCGTATGAATGCTATTGTGATTATGTATGGGTATGGGTGAAGATTTCGTCCTAGGAAACAATGTTTTATATTCGTGTAAAGGAAGTACAATTCATAAACTTGTTTTGTAAATCGAAAGGGAAATCGCTAGGTTTATTGGTATTGTTATTCATTGTAAATCTTTGGATTACCAATATGTGTGTTTTGTATAACCGCTTATAAAAAAATTATGTATCTTGGTAAAACTATTCACAATGCCTGACTTTTGTATTGGTATGACTTTTATTAGTGAAACCGATCTTAAGTAATCACCTGAGATGGTATGATCGATATATTGTAATTGGTATGACCAACTCTAGACATTGGGGAACCGATCCTAGTAAGAGGTGCAACCAATCACAAGTATGTGGAATCGATCCTTGTAAGAGGTGCAACAAGTCTTAGTAATTGGTAACCGATCCTATGACTTGTGCAACCGATTACAAGTTAAATGCCATATATGTGGTAAGTGGTAACCGATCCTAATACCTAGTCAACCAATTTTTGGAAAGCTAGTGTGACCGATCCTAGTACCCACATGGAGGTAGCACCGAAGCTTTGTATTTTGGTAGAACCGTGAAACCCATTAATGGTGATTTGATAGGATAATCAATCACATAGTTCTTGGAAGTCAGATGAACCAACTCTAAACTCGTTTGGAAGTGTGGCAAATCGGTTCCAAGATTGTAAATATGAAAAAGGATTTACAAAGTAAAGATGTCGACATACTTTGAACATGTGCAGTAATTCTTATCTTTTATTGTTCAAAGATATTCCTTAATAACTAAAGGAGAATCCTGGATCGAAATAAATTGAGAATTTTTAAATTAAGGTTTTTAGTTTTATATGCTTTTAATTTCCAGCAATTAAATGCATATCTTTAGAAAATAAAAACTGGTAATGTGCATTTACTAATTGGAGATTTTCTACTGAGATTTCGGTCAATATTTGGAAAGTGCATTTCCAGGAATTATGAAAACTGTATTTGGACTTTATTGCATATCTTTGAGAATATTCGGTTTTGGAAATTCCTTGGTGTCCAAACTTCCTAGGTCTATAAATATTGAAGTTTGCATTTCGAGCAAACTAATCCTTAGAGCCAGCAAAACTACCTAGATGTGTTGTTACTGGTGGAGTCGTCTATTCGGAGAGGAAAGTACCCTAATTAGGAGAAATCTCTTAAGACCGCTCGTTTTAAAGACTTCTTTGGGATTGAGAAGCTATACGAGTACCGTTGGTGGGAAACTAGATAATTGTAGTTTATTATTAGTTTTCGATTGATTTGATTGACTAACGGTTGTTGAACTTTGATTGCACCTAGTTTGTTTATGCTTGAGAATCTTCTCTTCTGATATAAGATTCACTCAAACTAGATCGAAGTATCAACGGGGATCTTTAGAACTGTTTGTAGATCTAAAGACGTATTGTGATAATCCATTGTTAACAGACTCCGTTCTGTGTGTGATTGATCACAAGAGATTCAAGTTGTTTGTGTGCAGGTGTTTATTGAAGATCTAAGAAGATTTGAAGATAAAGAAGATTTCTTATTTGAGTTCATAATCTTTGGTGTGCACAAAACTTTATCAGCTGGAGGGATCCAACTATAATCGGTTTATGTTTGTGATAACCTTGATTGATTGGTTGAGTAGATCAACATAAATACATTTCTTTGTGATTAATAGTATTGATTGCATAATCTAAATAATTACTTTGGTAGTTGTTGAAAGATTGATCTAAGAACCCGACAAAGGAGTTTATTGGGATAAACGGAAGAGCTTTTTGTCAAACTCATATCATGTTGTTTGAAAAGAGTTGTTACCAAACAGATTTGTTGTTTCTTTACTGTTTGGAATACGAACCAAAGGAATTGTTCCAAGTGCGTGACTTATTGCAAGTTGGAGGCGCAGGGATACTGAGGGAACTAGGTGAACAATAGGTTTAGTTGCTTGGTCTCAACTATACGAAGTTGGTTTGATTTTGTATAGCGGCTTAATTCTGGGAGTATTCAATTCTGGACTAGGTCCCGGGGTTTTTCTGCATTTGCGGTTTCCTCGTTAACAAAATCTTGTTGTGTCTTTTACTTTCCTATTTCCGCAATTATAATTGTTTTATTATAATTAGAATTAAAATACACAAACGTTAATTCCTAATTACCTGATAGCAATCCTATAGTGTTTGTTTAAGTCCGAACCTATTATAAAGTAATCATACTTCGTTGTTGTATTGTCTCGATCTTGTATCCGTAGTCAATCACACAAGTTATCTTGTTGTAGTATTGTCTCGATCTCGTATCCATAGACAATCACACGAAGTGTGAACCGATTAGTTGTATTGTCTCGACTCAGTCCATAGACAATCACTTTCGGAGAAAGGACTTATAGGTGGAAAAGTTTTAGATTGAGGTATATTTGGGTACCCTCATCTTTTCATTTGGTATCAGAGCAGGCAAACATGAAAGGATCTAATAATCTGTGTTTGGTGTGATCCATTCTATAAGAAATGAAATCGAGTTCTCATGAATCGACTTCAATTAACGTACCGCCAAGATTTGACGGAACAAACTATCTATGGTGAAAATCTGTTATGAAATCTTTTCTTCAATCACGAGACTTTAATACTTGGCTATTAGTCGTTGATGGTTATAATCGCCCTAAGTTAGAAAATTCGGAAACTGAGTTTAAACGCTTAGTGGATTTTTCAAACGAAGAAAAGGATTTTGCTAAGCATAATTCAAATGGTTTTAATGCTATTATACATGCTATAAGTCGTGATCTACAATATCATGTATCAACATGTCAAACTTTGAAAGAAGCTTGGGATAATCTTCAGATCGTATTTGAAGGGAATACATCAGAGAAAGAAGCTAGACTTTAAACTCTTATGTTCGATTGGGAAAACCTTCGAATGGATGACAACGACACTTTTGAAGAGTTTTATATCAAACTCTCTGAGATGGTAAATGCTTCTTTTTCGCTTGGAAAGACTATTTCTGAAAAAGATATAGTATGCAAAATCATCAGATTGTTTCCATCTAGATACGATTCTAAGAAGCATGCAATCATAGAAGCAAATGATCTTTCAACACTCTCACAAAGCACACTCGTTGGAAAGTTAAATATCTTTGATCATCAATCACATTCTATTCAAATTAAAGGAATAGCTATTAAAGCTGCAAAATTTCCGAAAGCTCCAATGGAGAAAAATAGACAGATGGATGATTCAGATGAACAGATTGCAGAAAACTCTGATGATGAAATTGAAAAATCATTATCATTGATTACTATACAGTTTCGAGATCTCTTAAAGAAAAGAAATAATAGATTCATGAAGGATACTCATCGATCTTATCGTTCACATGATCGAGTTCCTGTCAAAAAGGATCAGGAAGAAGATGATGAATATCAGCCTCAGTTCTTCAAGTGTAAAGGGTTTGGTCATATAGCTAAAAGACTATCCCAATCTTAAGAAATACACTGGAAGCAAGGCTCAAGCTGTAACTCTAGATGAGACCTCTGATTCATATGATTCTAAAGAAGAGGAAACAACTAATATTGCATTAGTTGTCAATCTTATTTCTTCCTCCTCCATTAGTGATTTACCCATTTTAAAAATGGACATGTCTTCCGATGTTATTAAATCATCTAATGGTAAAGGGAAAAATAAGACAAGATGCAAAAACTGTCTCAAAAACAGAATTGCTAAAAGTTGCATAGGCAACCCAAGTCAATCTCAAGACACTTCGTTAGTTCGAGGTAACAAAAATGGAATCTTTCATACAATACTAGATCCAGAACACTCAGGTTGTTCAAAATTCCAAAATGAGAGAAAATATCACACTAATACCACCTGATCGGTATTAGCATTCTTTCCTCACCTCGTATGCCAAATTTAGTGAGGAATAAGAAATATCAAGGCACTTTTGTGTAGATTATGGGAATAAAATCTAGTAATTGAAAATATTTGATATATTCGTATTTATAGGAATATTATATTTTCGGAAGTATGAAAATTATAAAAATAGTGTGGATCCAATGTCCTCTCTTGATAAGATGCTAGATCAGAAAGATCACTTCAAGAATAAGTCTGCATCTTCTCTGGATATTGAGAAATCAAAGAGTAAAAATCAAAAAGAGAGATTGACTTAGCAAGAAGGAAAGAGAGAATATGCTGAAGAAAGATCAGTGTATTGAAGCATTGGCACACTTTTGTGTTCAATCAAAGATAGAATTACATGTTCTTGTAGAATCCTTCACGAAAATTTCTCAACTGCAATAAATTCTGGTCAAATAACAAGGTTATCTACTTGAATAATTTCACAAGCTGAAGACTGAAAGTAATAATCTACCTTCCTCTAGCATTGAGATGAAGGATTAATCCAGGAAAATAGACATCAGTTTTTGATTTCTTTCAATAATTGTATAAGGTGTATTTTGAATAAAACTATCTATTTATTTAATGAATAAAATTATTATTTTATAATTTTGTGTGTGATAGTTTTCGATTACATATCATGTGCTTGAATGCTTTATATTATTTTTATGTATGTGTTATGGGATGTTTGATTTCGGTTTTCATAACCTTAATATTCGATCTCATATTGTGTGAACCCTTATGGTTTGGGTGACTTTTTGATTTAGCGGGATAGAGTTCTAGCCCATGTTGGTAGGCTTTATCAAAGGATCATAAGGGGTTCTGATTGAAACTAATATGTGAAAAAGTCACAATATGTTGAATCGTTTTTGGTTTAGCATAAAAGCATATGTGTTTCGGGGTTTCAACTTTTGCATCGCATTAGTTAAAACCGATTTTCAACCTTTCTCTGGTAAAGGTTGCTCTTTGTTGTTGTTCTTTTGTTTTGGCAGGAGGATGACAACACAACGGGGGAGAGTTCTATGTGAACTCGCGCTTAATGATATATCTTTCTGGGGTGAAGAGGATGCAGAGCTTGAGGTAACGAATTTGTTAGTTAATCGTTTTCCTGTTTAAGAAAAGCCTGATTTTATTGCATATATTTATTGCTTTTGCTTAACAAAATTTCGGTACAATTGATGTTTATTCCATTATTTGTGTATGGATGTGTGTGTGATTCAATTGTTTCCGGTTAAGAAAAACTATTGTTATCTTTCTTTATTGTTTGGTATCAATTGTTTAGGCTTACGAAATTTTGGTGCAATTGTGGTACTATAATGTCTATGTTTGTTTCAATTGCTTCCGGTTGAGGTAAATAAGTATGCAAGTTGATTTATTTGGTTTGTATGAATTGTTTATGGCTTAACAAAAAGGTTTTCGGAATCAATTGTTTAGTCCAATTCGATTCCGGATAAGAGAAACTAAGTTAATTCTGATCTTAGTTAGACTTATCAAAGTGGAGGTTTCGGTTATTCAAGTCTAATCGAATGCCTTAACAAGAAATGCTAGTTAACTAACCTAGTACTTGTCTTGTTTAAAAGTGAAAGGTCTAAGTTATTATTTGAATAATTAGAACCTGATGAGAAAAATAGAGCTAATTCTGATCTTTATTTTGGTCTTATCGAACAAGCGATTGTATTTGTACAATCGGTTTAGCAAAAGAACTAAGGTGCTTAGTCATTTTTTTGATTTGCTAAACTATTAGGGAAAATTGCTTCGGGCAATTTTTTCCTTGGTAACATATCAAAACAAAATTACTTTGTAGTTTAGGTTTTGATATTGGTTATCTAAAATGGTGTGTGGAACCCTCGTGCTTAACTCTTATAGGTTTTGCAAGTCTTTTTTAAGATTTGTAAGATCCTTTCGGTTTGTCCTTTATTTGCTCGTACCTTTGTCATTTTGTGACAAAAAAGGGGAGAAATATATGGAGTAAACAAGTGATTTGGTATCACTAAGGAAAGGACAATGGTGCTTAAACATTATATCTAACGAAAGAGTAAAGCATAGACTAGGGGGGGGGTAACATATCATATTGATACTTGTGGTTATCTTAACTACAAAGGGAATAACAAAGACGTGCGGATTGAAAATCTACCTATCTTACCTTTAGGGGGAGTATTAGCTTTGTTATTATAATGTCAACAGCGGCATTTATGGATTGAATGTATACAGGTTATTGTGTTGTTGAAACTTGGAATCAAGCGTATGTGTAATGAATTCTTGTAATTTGTTTATCCATATGATGTAAGAGTTTTGTCACTAAATTGACAAAGGGGGAGATTATAAGAGCATTGCTCGGTTGAACCCACCAAGCGTTGGTATGTCAAGTTTGGTTGTCATATTTTAGTGAATCAAAACTCATTTAAAGAGTCGCTTAATTATTTACTAGAGTCAACTTCGTATAGGTTAGCTAGAAAGTTACTAGGATATGAGACTTACAAGTATTACGTGAAGACTTTGAAGAATGTGAAGAAGTAAAGAACTACAATGACGACATCATCCTTCCTCTTGAGGTTAGTAATATTTGACTTGAATTGTTTCATTCCTAACGTATCTTTCAAGTCGGGCATATTGAAAACATAATGGCGAAGCTGTGAATGATTATACTCTAGTTAGACATAGTATTAAGGAATTACAATACGAAGTATAACGTCTATCTTTTGAACTTCGTATATAAGACATCGACATAATCGTATGAATGCTATTGTGATTATGTATGGGTATGGGTGAAGATTTCGTCCTAGGAAACAATGTTTTACATTCGTTTAAAGGAAGTACAATTCATAAAAATGTTTTGTGAATCGAAAGGGAAATCGCTAGGCTTATTGGTATTGTTATTCATTGAAAATCTTTGGATTACCAATATGTGTGTTTAGTATAACAGCTCATAACTTGTTTATGTATCTTGGTAGAACTATTCACAATGCCTGACTTTTGTATTGGTATGACTTTTATTAGTGAAACCGATCTTAAGTAATCACCTGAGATGGTATGATCGATATATTGTAATTGGTATGACCAACTCTAGACATTGAGGAACTGATCCTAGTAAGAGGTGTAACCGATCACAAGTATGTGGAATCGATCCTTGTAAGAGGTGCACAAAGTCTTAGTAATTGGTAACCGATCCTATGACTTGTGCAATCGATTACAAGTTAAATGCCATATATGTGGTAAGTGGTAACCGATCCTAGTACCTAGTCAACCAATTTTTGGAAAGCTAGTGTGACCGATCCTAGTACCCACATGGAGGTAGAACCAAGGCTTTGTATTTTGGTAGAACCTTGAAACCCATTAATGGTGATTTGATAGTATAATCAATCACATAGTTCTTGGAAGTCAGATGAACCAATTCTAAACTCATTTGGAAGTGTGGCAAATCGGTTCCAAGATTGTAAATATGAAAAAGGATTTACAAAGTAAAGATGTCAACATACTTTGAACATGTGCAGTAATTCTTATCTTTTATTGTTCAAAGATATTCCTTAATAACTAAAGGAGAATCCCGGATCGAAATAAATTAGGAATCTTTTAATTAAGGTTTTTAGTTTTATATGCTTTTAATTTCCAGCAATTACATGCATATCTTTAGAAAATAAAAACTGGTAATGTGCATTTACTAATTGGAGATTTTTTACTGAGATTTCGGTCAATATTTGGACAGAGCATTTCCAGGAATTATGAAAACCGTATTTGGACTTTATTGCATATCTTTGAGAATATTCGGTTTTGGAAATTCCTTGGTGTCAAAACTTCCTTGGTCTATAAATATTGAAGTTTGCATTTCGAGCAAACTAATCCTCAGAGCTAGCAAAACTACCTAGCTGTGTTGTTACTGGTGGAGCCGTCTATTCGAAGAGGAAAGTTCTCATATTTAGGCGAAATCTCTTATGACCGCTCGTTTTAATGACTTCTTTGGGATTGAGAAGCTATACGAGTACCGTTGGTGGGAAACTAGATAATTGCAGTTTATTATTAGTTTTCGATTGATTTGATTGGCTAACGGTTGTTGAACTTTGATTGCGCTTAGTTTGTTTATGCTTGAGAATCTTCTCTTCTGATATAAGATTCACTCAAACTACATCGAAGTATCAACGGGGATCTTTAGAACTTTTTGTAGATCTAAAGACGTCTTGTGATAATCAATCGTTAACAGACTCCGTTCTATGTGTGATTGATCACAAGAGATTCAAGTTGTGTGTGTGCAGGTGTTTATTGAAGATCTAAGAAGATTTGAAGACAAAGAAGATTTCTTATATGAGTTCATAATCTTTGGTGTGCACAAAACTTGATCGGCTGGAGGGATCCAACTATAATCGGTTTATCTTTGTGATAACCGTGATTGATTGGTTGAGTAGATCAGCATCAATACATTTCTTTGTGATTAATAGTATTGATTGCATAGTCTAAAATTTTACTTTGGTAGTTGTTGAAAGATTGATCTAAGAACCCGACAAGGGAGTTTATTGGGATAAACGGAAGAGCCTTTTGTCAAACTCATATCACGTTGTTTGAAAAGAGTTGTTACTGAACAGATTTGTTGTTCCTTTACTGTTTTGAATACGAACCAAAGGAATTGTTCCAAGTGCGTGACTTATTACAAGTTGGAGGCGCAGGGATTCTGAGGGAACTAGGTAAACTATAGGTTTAGTTGCTTGGTCTCAACTATACGAAGTTGGTTTAGATTTTTTTATAACGGCTTAATTCTGAGAGTATTCAATTCTGGACAAGGTCCCGGGGTTTTTCTGCATTTGCGGTTTCCTCGTTAACAAAATCTTGCCGTGTCTTTTACTTTTCTATTTCCGCAATTATAATTATTTTATTATAATTAGAAGTAAAATACACAAACATTAATTCCTAATTACTTGATAGCAATCCGATAGTGTTTGGTTAAGTCCGAACCTATTATAAAGTAATCAAACATCGTTGTTGTATTTTCTCGATCTTGTATCCGTAGTCAATCACACAAGCTTTCTTGTTGTAGTATTGTCTCGATCTCGTATCCATAGACAATCACACGAAGTGTGAACCGATTAGTTGTATTGTTTCGACTCAGTCCATAGACAATCACTTTCGGAGAAAGAACTTATAGGTGGAAATTTTTTAGATTGAGGTATATTTGGGTACCCTCGTCTTTTCAGTTTGTATGAGAAAGCTATTCCCGTCTTCCAAGAATGTTTCAATGATTAAAATGGAGTTTAGAACGATTAACCATTGATTGGATATAACACAGTATGCGTACTTGTATGCTAACTGTTGCAAGGTATTCCAAGTTCGGGAACCATAGTATGCATACTGGTTTGATAGTTGAAGTCCGGAAACTTAGTATGCATACCCGTATGCATACCGGCTTAACAGTTCAAGTCCGGGAATTCAACTGAGTTTGGTTATGTACGACAGTATGCATACCCATTCGCATATTGGCGAACCCAGACCAAGTCCGGCTACTTAGGTATGCGTACCCATTTGCATACTTGAGTGGGTTAAGTTCTAAAATCGGTTTGTTCATGAACAAATACATTATATAATAACGAATGCAATCTTTTGCAAACCATAGATATAATGTTCATGAATTGATTCGAGTGAATCAAACCGATTATGCTTCAATTGTGCTCTTGTATACTTCTATGAGAATATAGCAATTGAACAACTCTTTAACTAGTTTCATTTGAGTCATTTGAACTAGTTATGGTTAAGATGAATAAGGTTGATATGAGAGTGTTCATATAGCTAACCTCGGTTAACTACGTTTAGGTACGGTTACATAAACCTAAATGAGGGTACATTTCATTTGTGTATAACAAGCTAAGTTCGATCTAACGGTTGAAAGATATTAGCTTGTATCTAATCAGGTTTTCATCTAACGGTTAATATTGAATGCTTTGTTACCAAGGTAACATAGATTGCAAACCCTGATTTGAAGACTATATAAGGGAGAACTCTAGCAACTGGGAAACCTAATCCCCACACCTCATGTGTGATACTAGTTGCGACTAGAGTCGATTCTCCTTTAACCTAGGTTTTTCTAAAACCATTGTAGGTTAATGACTTAAAGACTTCATTTGGATTCTGAAGCCAGACCAACCTATTTTCTCTTTAGTTGCGTGTTCTGATCTTACTTTGTTCTATTGTATTGAGTACTATCTTCTCTAAGAATTGCTCGAGGTTCAATCTCCGATGGGTAAGATAAAAAGTAGTCACAAACATCTTCGTCTCATCATTTGTGATTCCATAATATCTTGTTTCGCTACCATACGATTAAGATTATTGTGAGGTGACTGATATTACTAGGTTGTTCTTCGGGAATATAAGTACGGTGTATAAATTGGTTCCTATTCACCTTGATTTATCAAAAGATGGAACAAAAAATCATAGGTATTTCTGTAGGAAACAGATTTATCTATTCAATAGGCTTTTTTGTGTGAGACGGATTTGTTCGTCAAGTCTCCGACTTTGGGTCGTAGCAACTTTTAGTTGTGGGTGAGATCAGCTAAGGGAATCAAATGCGTAGAGTCCTGCTGGGATTCAGAGGCGTAAGGAACGCGACTGTACCTTAATCAGTGTTAGATTGGTTAGGGCTCAACTACATTCCAGTCTGAAGTTAACTTGTAGTAGGCTATAGTCTGTAGCGGCTTAATACAGTGTGGTGTTCAAATCTGGACTAGGTCCCCGAGTTTTTCTACATTTGCGGTTTCCTCGTTAACAAAATTTCTGGCGTCTGTGTTATTTCTTTTCCGCATTATATTTTTATATAATTGAAAAATCACAGGTTGTGCGTAGTTCAATAAATTAGATAATCCAACCTTTGGTTGTTGATATAAATTGATTTACACTTGAACATTGTTCGTTGGTACCATTCAAGTTGTTTCTCATAATAATCAGGATCGCGGATCTCTATCTGTTTGATTTGCTGATTACATTGAGAAACTGAGATATAACACTTGGATGTATTTTCCTTGATTGAGTCTGAATGTCTAGTTGATTCTCTTGGAAGTATATTGGAGCTAGTCCATACAGATTACCGAAACGAAATATTGGGTGTGGTTGTTAGACCCCCGCTTTTTCAAATTGTATCAGAGCAGGCAAACACGTTTAAGACCTCATAAGTCTGTGTTTGTAGCAATCTGAATTTGTGGAAAAATTATCTCATTCTTACGCATAAAAAAATGTCTTCCAAAGTTTTTGATTATGCCAAATATCTTGGTCTTACCTCAAAGGATAACTCCTTTGCTGATTCTTCCAAATCCCGAGGTAGAAAATTTTTGCTATCAGATTCTGATAACATTCCCTCTGATGTGACACTTGACACTATGTCAGAAGCTGAAATGGAACTTACCAGAAATTTTAAAAAATCTGCTTAGATTATTGATATTCAAGATTCTAAAATAAAGTCTCTTGAAGAAAACATGCTTAGCTCATTAATGAACTTGAAAATTCTCTTGATCGAGAACGGGAACTCTACAGTATCGTTGAGTCCTTTTCTAACAATATCAAATAATTGTTCGAGAAACTACTCTACAGCGTGAAAAGATTGGTGTTCTTGAAGATATTGTTAAAGAAGATTAGGTTAGAGAAAAACGTTTGATCGAGACTCATTCATCAGATCTGAACAGCATTCGTGTTGAAAAAGAGAAACTTGTTGCATCACTTCTTCTAGCCCAAGAACAGTGCCATCCTTGGGAAAGGAAAACTCTGTTTTAATGAGTAAAATCTCATCTGTGCCAATCTCTAATTCTCATATGGGATTACAGTACGCAAAGAAAATTACTCCAAAGGAAGCATCTGCTGAGAAATGTTCACATGACTTGCAGTCTTCTATTAGAGCTACTAATTTAAAGCAGGTTCCTTCCGATGTTTCTCTTCCACGAACCTGTTCCTTCTGTGAGAAAAGAAATCATTATGATTCACATTGTTTTGCTATAAAGAAACAGACTTCTGATCTTCAAAATCTACTTCTTTTTGCTGTCGATAGAGTGAATTGTCTGATGACATCTACAATGGATTTCATTCCTGCAGAAAACCAGAATTCTCATGCACAAGGTTTCCAAATCACCCCTCTAGAAATCTTTATAGGAATCGTGTCCCTCTTAATGGTGCTAATGTTTGCACTACAAATATACACATTCCCAGTGCTATTGAGAATAAGTCTGGTAGACCTAAGTCTAGGAGATGGAATTCTCTCAATTCTGATCCTATGGAACCAATCTCTAGAGGTCCTAGATTTAATCCTCAGAAATATCCTTCTGATGGATACTCAAAAAGGTTTATGTCTTATTTCTCTGGAATAAGAAATAATCGAAGGAAGGTAAGGAATACAAGGCTCAAACATTTAGATGGTATTTACAATTTATCTCTCAATGTTCATGGTGGGATTACTTCTCACTTTGCTACCTAGATCTAGGTAATTTCATCCTTGTATCTAACTTGAGAGTTGCAAGGATGACATTTGCGAGATGCTCAAGTCTACTGTAGGTTACCATTTGTCCTGTGTTTGATTTAGCTGTTTTCTTATTTTGTGAAGGTTGAGTCATTTCTTGACTCCTTGTAACTGATTTATCTTTTCCTTATGCTCTGATTAAATCTTTTAATTATTGAGATGTGAAGGTAAGAGATATCTGAAAACAAAGAGTATTTCTCTTCTTTCTAGATCTTTTCTGATCCATTAACCTTTCATAACCGGTCCACGAACGTCCGTGTCTTTCTTGGGAGTTTTAGGGTTTCCATAACAAGGGTGTCCTTCTCTTGTTCATAAACACACACACACACACACACACATATATATAAATATATATATACACACACACACACACATATATATATATATATATATATATATATAAATATATATATATATTTATATATATCATATTTTATATCGTTTTCCCTTCCCTATAACAAAAAAAAAATATAAAAAAATGGAGAGCTCTTCAAGACCTCAGGAAGATGTGAATCTTGAGATGGAAGAAGACATTAAAGGATGCGATTCAGTTCAAGAACTTGCCTTGAAAAGGATGATTGAAAGAAAAGAGTACAACTCCTGGATTGGAGAATCTATCAAAGATTTAAAAAAAAATCAGAATGACTCTAGGGTCGAATTTGCAAATCTTCAACTACAAATAAATCAGCTTATTGATGGTCAGACCAAAATCCTTGAAAATCAAAAGATCTTGATCAGGAATCAGAAGAAACTCATCATGGACTGTGTCAAAGCTAGGCATCTTGCCCACATTGTTGATCGAAAAGTTAATGTTCTAACTCATGAACATGGAGTCTCTACGGTCAAGAGAATCAAGGATATCAGTGATACCTTTTATGATAGAGCCTTTCAAAGGTATGAAGTCATCAAAGAAACTTGATTTTGTCTAGAAAACTTCTTATGAGAATTTATTCTTGTGTTTTAAGAAGGATAACTAGGGTTTGGAATAGCCTATATGATGATTACACATTGCTGTTGCCAACGATTTTCATCTTGCAATGGTTTTAGATTTATTTATTTAAATTTTAAAGTTTATTTGGAAGATGATTTTGCAGTATTAATCTTTATTGGTTTTATATATTGCAAAAAAAAAAATTGTTATGGGATATGTGTGTTTGCGTCCGTGAACTATGATTGTCCCATATATGTCAAAAGTTAAGTCTATTATGTCATTATTCAAATATTGATGAAAGATATAATGAACTTTTGATAACAAAGATTAAGTCTATGATATCATTATGCAAATATTGATGAAAAATAGAATGAATCTTTGGATATTCCGCAGTATTGATCTTTCCCTAATCCACTTCTATGTGAAAGTACTGTACGGCTCCGTAAGTTTTCTTATGTTGAGCATTTCCAATTAAATTAATGATGGGTTCTCCTATGGTTAATTTTATTGAGTTTTTATGGATACAAATTCATGTTTCATGTAATTTGTTAATGTCCAAAGAAATCATTCTTTTCTTGTAAAAGTAAGGCCGCAAAGGAAGAAAAACCCCAGGACCTAGTCCAGTTTGAACACCATACTGTATTAAGCCGCTACAGACACTAGCCTACTACCAATGAACTTCGGACTGGACTGTAGTTGAACCTTAATCAATCTCACACTGATTCAAGGTACAGTTGCGTTACTTACGTCTCTGATCCCAGCAGGATACTACGCACTTGATTCCCTTAGCTGATCTCACCCACAACTAAGAGTTGCTACGACCCAAAGTCGAAGACTTGATAAACAAATCTATCTCACAAAGAAAAGTCTATAGAATGAATAAATTTGTCTCCCACAGAAATACCCAAGATTTTTTGTTCCGTCTTTTGATAAATCAAGGTGAACAGGAACCAATTGATAACCCAGACTTATATTCCCGAAGAACAGCCTAGTATTATCAATCACCTCACAATAATCTAAATCGTATGATGGCGAAACTAGATATTGTGGAATCACAAACGATGAGACGAAGGTGTTTGTGATTACTTTTTATCTTGCCTATCGGAGATTAAATCTCGAGAAAATCTTAGAGAAGATAGTACTCAAACGATATAATCGGGAAAGATCAGAACACGCAACTACAAAGAAAATAGTTGGGCCTGGCTTCACAATCCCAGTGAAGTCTTTGAAGTCGTTAACCTATAGGGTCTCGATAGAAACCTAAGGTTAAAGGAGAATCTACTCAAGTTTATGCAACTAGTAACACACAGGAGGTGTGGGGATTAGGTTTCCCAGTTGATAGAGTTCTCCTTTATATATTTTTCAAATCAGGGTTTGCAATCCAAGTTACATTGGTAACAAAGCATTCCATATTCACCGTTAGATGAAAAAACTGATTCAACAAAGCTAATATCTTTCAACCGTTAGATCGAACTTAGATTGTTACACACAAATGAAATGTACCCTCATTTAGGTTTATGTAACCATACCCAAACGTGTACACCATGTTGGCTCAACAATAGTTAACCGAAGTTAGCCATATGATTACTCTCATATCA